>CAWVQL010000191.1:0-20456 GCA_963932265.1 Thymelicus lineola | reverse complement strand
AAACTTACATAAAAAATTCATATTATTTCATAACTGTAAAACTGACAAAGTTGATTTGTATGAAAGTGACTTCAAACCCCTATTTTAATCCCTTAGGCCATGAATTTCCAAAACTCCGATAGCCTATAGCCTTCCTAGAGAAATGGACTATCAAACACAAAAAGAATTTTTCAATTTGAACCAGTAGTTCCTGAGATTAGCGCATTCAACCGAACAAACAAACAAACAAAATCTTCAGCTTTATATATTATAATAGTAAAGAGTATAGATTTTGCCAATGCTCATATATATCATTTGTCAGTTGTCCCACTTGGAGATTAAATATAAATGATTTTATACTTTTGTGGAATAAGCCACAACTTCGGTGTCTAATTAATAATAATAATAATAGCCTTTTATTCAGATCAACATAAAGTAATTAATTTATTCAGTGTCTAATTACATTGTTAATTTCATTTTTACTACCACTACTTTCATTATTAATAACTTGCTATTCAAATTATAAAATAGTATTCTGCTATACATACCTATGGCACCTATTAATAAGAAGGGATTCAAATGAAGAAAATCTTGAATATAAGTTACAGCAAAGTGGGATCAAAAGGTGGTATTTCACACTTTTCTCTGTTTGTTTCAGAGGCTAGAATTACAGAGGAAACAGCCAAGGTAGAAAATATACCATTCAATGAAAAAGCTGTGCCTGATGATGGTGCCAAAGGCCAACCATGTTGCAAAGATCAAGCTCAACAAAAATAGTTATATAAGACATTATTATGAATAGTTATTCACAAAATAAGTAATTATTTAGAAATAGTATTCTGTAAATTAATGCACTAAGTAGTAATAAATTAATATCAAATATTCAATGTTCTTAATGTACTTTTTAGCTATCTGAGCAAAACAACTACCTACATCCTCTACTTTTGTATAAACATTCATGCCTTATTTTTAAAATGTTTGTTTATTCGCATTTGTTTCCACTGATTTCCGAAACGGCTTTGCTGATTTTCATTTGTGTCTTGTAATAAGCTCCAGCCTCCAGGTAATATTTAGGGTTTACAATTAAAAAAAGTAATCCAAATTATTTATTTAAAGAATAATAAGTAATATAGTAAGATTAATAAGTAGTTATATCCTTTTTTTTCTAATCTAGTCAAATACTCAGCAAAATTGTGTCATAGTTTGTTGCCATTGCAAAATTTCGCATTATTAGGCTAAAAATACGATATCTAATTCATAAAAAAATACATTGACATGGATGACATTACTATGACATTGACATTGGAAAGAATTGACAGTGACACGAATCACGATCAGTGTTGCCAATTTAGCCCTTTCGGGGCTAGATCTAGCCCTTTTTACGGGTTTTCAGCCCTCAAATAATTTTTTAGCACCTAGCCCCATTTCTAGCCCCGAAATCATTTTCCGCCATCTTGAAAAAAAAGGGGATAAATTCAGGTTTTCCACGAACTTTTTGATGCAATCCATCGAAAAAACGACAAAACGTAGTGGAAAAAATGACCATTAACATACTTGTAGAGCGTGTGACGACCTTTTTTTTTTTTTTTTTCGCCCTCACCTCTGATAATTAAGAAATAGCCCCTATTTTCAATGTATTGGACGAATCTAGCCCTTTTTTAAACTGTGTTTAGCCCCAAAACCTGATACCGAGTTGGCAACACTGATCACGATCATAATTCCCATAGTGATTAAGTACTCTGTGATAATTCCTACGAAGACGATACGGGCGAGCGAGGGGCTATAGGCCTACAATCGTTCGTATTCGTTAATTATAATTTATAATTATAGAAAATCAATTTTAAAATGTTAAGTAGGACCCTAATATCTAGGGCAATCTTACTTAGAACCCTCAAGAATGGGGCGGACAATGTAAAAGTGGCTAAGAGAAACGCTGGCCATGGGTACGTATTAAATAGCAAGATGTTATGTCATATTATCATTAAAACTACTATCGATTGTTAAAGATATTTTCAAAAATAAAACTATTTATAGCTGGTACATAACAATTCGCTGTAACTCTCCTACTTACTTCTACCCTTTGTTCTTTAATCTGAGACTACTACTAAATTAATTCTAAAATTAATTATTATAACCTGGGTATCTTGTTTATTTTGTATGGTCAAAGTAACAGTAAAACCTGCATAGCGTGAGTTTCAAATTTTTGTAAGCTCTTGATTTCTCAGATTTGGGACTTGAAAGGGATGAATGAGCAGGATAGTTATATTAGGCTATCTCCAGATTCTGGTTGTGATATCTTTAATAAGTAGATCTGTTTCCATCATACTAATTTATTTACATCTGTAAAGTAAACATGAAAATATAAGTTTATACACTACCATTCATGACTTATTGCCACTTACCATCATGTGGGATTTAGTCGAGCATCATTAACAAACAAAGTTTTTACTGTAACTTTCCTACAGTTCTAATTAATGATCTTGTGTTTTAGAGTGTGGTCATACAGAGTACCTCCACCACTGCCATCAAAGCGTGCAATATACCTAGCTGAGGGTCTGGGGGGACTATGTTGGTGGTGGATATTGTGGCACATTGCCACTGAGCCAGAACATCTTTGGGTAAGGCTGTAAAATTATCCTCGTACAACATAACTTTTACTGAAAAGTTTTAAACTGGGTAACTTAAAATTACATGTATGTTATCAGAAGATATGTGAAGTAAAAACTTTTGTTATTCTATGCATATGTTATGCTCGAAGACCAAAAACGTTCACTGAACTATATACATATCTGTAAATATCCAATCTGGAAAGACCACTACACAAAACGCCATATTGGGGTGGCTTACAATACCCACGTTGGATGAGTGTCGTAAGAGGCAACTAAATCCGGCCCCCTGGTGGTAGGGCACCTCGGAGTGATTATGTTGGTAATATTGATTTTAATTATTAATTAATATCATTTTTACTATTATTAATTCTCCATATACCCTTGAGCATATGAGTTAACTACCAAACACATTGTGTTCCCGCTGGGGGCTTGAGATCCCATTCTTTCTTTTTCTTCTCTTTCTCGAGCAACACATCAGTGATACCTTTGGTATTTTAGAATTGTATAACATGTAAAACAAATAGGTAAATGTCATTTTAATAATTAACTTAAAATTGTATAAATTATGTTCCAGGGTGAATGGCCTTATGTTGATCCCAGCACTTGGACTGATGATGAATTGGGGGTTCCCCCTGACTCACTGGGCCCACTGAAGAAATAGATGGAAAAATATTACGAACTACATTAGTTACGAATTTTAGATTGCTATCATTAATAAACAGTAAATTTTAAATGGTTTTTTTTTTACTGTACCAAGTGCTTATAATAGGAAAGAAAGTGGTATTGACCTGTCTTTATTTGCTACCTTTTCGAGTTTATTGCATTAAAAATAAACAGACCACTTTAAATTTAAAGTAAGTAATGTAAATTTAATGTGAATAAATATAAACTTTTTGTAGAATCTCGCCTTCCCTCGTAAGAATAAAAAGATTTCAGCCGTATTGTACTGACTGTGTCTAAGGTAAAAGGCGATAGAAGCCGGCCCACTGGGTGGTAAAGCTTTATTTAAGGATATTATTATTAAGTTATTAATATTATTACTGGATTTATTATGTTTACGTGAAGACTGACTGGTTACACTACATACTACATAAATACCATACGACTCAGATTAAAGAAATTTCTTTCATCTGAGCCATACCACTGATACTTCCCTCTTGATTGGGTCAACTCAGACGCCGAAATTAAATGATTCGTTTTGTTCTGGCTGGGGGCTTGAAAGCCAGTTCTTTGCTTCTTTCTATTTTGGTTGGCAACGCATCAGTGATGCCAGCTTTATTGTCGCTGATGTCCATGAGCGATCGTCAGTTCGTTTACCGGCAATTATTTCCATACAAAAAAAAGAGTGTACCTACTATAAAGAGGGATATACGTAGGTATATGTATGTTATAGGAAGGGGGGGAGATTAGTTGGTGTAGTGTCTATGCATATCGGGCACTGGGCAGTTTCGGGTATTATATAGTGTATAATCTATGCTGGGCAGTCTGTGGCTAGCTGCGAGTGAGTGCGGATGTGCGCTATGCGTATTCATACTTCACCTATTACAGAGTAAAGCGTGTGTATTATTGACCCTCCGAACACTACAAGTGGCGACGACGGTAAAAAATAATAAGTAATTACAAAAAAATTGTTGGAAAAAAGAAGGATTAATGCCCTTGCTTGCATACGCTTGGGCAGGCAAATTCGTTACGAAAATATTCTATTATGTACGTATTCAAGTAAGTAAAGTGTATAATTACATTACAACCACATAATTTATATGTGGGTACGCCTGACTGCGTGTACTTAAATAACAATTATTTAAGTATTAACGTTTTAAGAACTTGGCAACGAAAGTACCACTGCCAGATTTGTACTTACACAAAATGGTTGTCTAAACATTAAAACTAATTAAATATTTTGAAGGCCACGTAAGTCACCTTGTTACAAATGGTCATGCATCAAGTAATTACTTCAAATATACCATGAATTTATTGCAACTGGTTACGATATTGCTGTCGGTAATATTATATATAGTGGAAGAGTAATTAATTTCGTTTCTTATTTCAAATAAAGCTATCGAATCACAATAACAATATCCTAAGTTTTGTTTGTATTTGTTGGAAAATTAATAAAAGCGTGAAACTTCACGTTACCCTTGGAATGACTTGGAAAGAAACGATTGAGAATCTACCCCACGTATTAATATAATGCTGTGGTTAATATTTTCATAATTCAAAATACCGTTCTGCAATGAATCCAAAGATTTTATATTGATAATTATTATCTAAACAAGTTTCAGATGTAATTTTGCTTATTAGCTGGCAGTTTAACAGAAATATTATTATGTTCACGCCACCACAGTTCACTTTTAGATCACGCCTATATAATCATTCTAATGAAGAACCTGGAAAATAGCTACGAACAGTGTGTTACGGATATGAACATAATGTGTAAAAAGTTTATTATACATTACAACCCTTATTACGTAGTAATATTGAAGCATCAATTGGTTAATATTTTAATGCTAAAGCCAATATTAAATATTGATATCTACGTCAATCGATAGCTACGTCAAGGTTCACGCAGATTGTTGGGTCTATCCCACTAGTCCCATTACAAGGTCCGTTGGTTGGACACGCAAACCTTTATAAGGCTCGTAAGGAGCATGCAAATGTATTCTGTGTACAAAAAGGCCGCAAAGGCACGCAAATTTAAACAAGGTTCGTAAGGAGAATGCTACTGTACCTTGTGAAAAATAAAAGGCCAAATTAGGCATATTATTATTGTCATATACATATCTTCTTGCTGGTATAAATAAAAATGAACCTTAGTATTTCTCGGTAGCTTAACCGATTTGACTATGTTTGATTCAAAAATGTTCGTGATGGCTCAAGAATGGCTGTTTTGGGAAGAAAAACAAAGTTCTGGGTAAAGTGACGTTGAATATTTTTATGTTCAGCCAAACTATTAAAGATCGAAATATAGTCTTTGCGAAAGTTATTCGATGCGATGTGTATTTCCTATTAAAGGTCTATTAAAATCGAAAGATGGAGAATACTAAAGTTCAGTCTAAATGTCAAAGATATGGAAACGCTTTGTTTGCTAAAAATAAGTAAATAGCAATAATCTAAAATATTAACAAAAATAACCGACTTCAAATGAAGTACATCAAAAAGAATCGTCGAAATCGGTTGGATATTGAGTTATTCGTCCATTTATCGCGCACATACTTAATGCAAATTTAAGACATATGCTTTTAACATGGATGCCATTGTCGGATCTCGCTCAAATTTTTGCGGGACCACACGACAAGTGCCAGCTTTCGATCAAAGAAAGAGTAATCAAAATCGGTTCACTCAGTCCAGAATTAATTAAGGTACGGAGTAGGCACTTGATTTAGAGTTCTAAGGAATAAGCCAATTTATAGATACATAATATGTAATCGATATACATATTGAATTGCTGCTATAGCAAGTCATTCGAGGTGATGAGGATTATACATACTATAATGTATTCTGTATGGTATGTACAAGTGGTATATAATATAATTATCATAACATGTACTGTCAATTATAAATCAAAACAAACTAAGTAAAAAAGTATTAAAGTATTAAGTTTGCCCTTTGTTCATCCTTTTTTATAAGGTGACATAAATTTTAAATAAATAAATAAATAAAAAAACCACGCATACAAGGACTTCAGAAATATTTATATAATAGATAAATATTCTAAGGCTATACAGTGATATTACTGTTACATAAGTAAAAGCCACGCATACTAGAAGTTCACGCATAATTATAAATTAAAATATAATCTAAGGCTATGCAGCCACGTTGCTGTTACTTAAGTAAAAAGCCACGCCTACAAGGACTGCAGAAATATTTGTATAATAGATAAATATTCTAAGGCTATACAGTCATATTACTGTTACATAAGTAAAAGCCACGCATACTAAAAGTTCACGCATATTTATAAATTAAATTATAATCTAAGGCTATGCAGCCACGTTGCTGTTACTTAAGTAAAAAGCCACGCATACAAGGACTGCAGAAATATTTGTATAATAGATAAATATTCTAAGGCTATACAGTCATATTACTGTTACATAAGTAAAAGCCACGCATACTAAAAGTTCACGCATATTTATAAATTAAATTAAAATCTAAGGCTATGCAGCCACGTTGCTGTTACTTAAGTAAAAAGCCACGCATACAAGGACTGCAGACATATTTATATAATAGATAAATATTCTAAGGCTATACAGTCATATTACTGTTACATAAGTAAAAGCCACGCATACTAAAAGTTTACGCATATTTATAAACTAAATTATAATCTAAGGCTATGCAGCCACGTTGCTGTTACTTAAGTAAAAAGCCACGCATACAAGGACTTCATAAATATTTATAAAATAAATAAATATTCTAAGGCTATACAGTCATATTACTGTTACATAAGTAAAAGCCACGCATACTAAAAGTTCACGCATATTTATAAATTAAATTAAAATCTAAGGCTATGCAGCCACGTTGCTGTTACTTGAGTAAAAAGCCACGCATACAAGGACTTCAGAAATATTTATATAATAAATAAATATTCTAAAGCTATACAATCATATTACTGTTATATAAGTAAAAGCCATGCATATTAGAAGTTCACGCATATTGTAAATTAAATTAATCTAAGGCTATGCAGCCACGTTGCTGTTACTTAAGTAAAAAGCCACGCATACAAGGAGTTCAGAAATATTTATATAATAGATAAATATTCTAAGGCTACACAGCCATGTTACGGTTATATAAACAAAAGCCACGCATACACGGTGACCGCAAAGATTTATAATTCAATGTTTTAAGGCTACGCAGCCATGTTACTGTTACATTAAACTGTTAAAAAGCCATGCATGCACGGTAGCTGCATATATTTACAAATTAATGTTTTAGAGCTATGCCGTTATGAAGATCATTGAAAGCCAAACATGTCTGTTGGATATGAGTCATGTGACACATATTCGAGATGTCTGATGGAGATGGTTCTATCATAATCGGCCGGCCGCATTTCACTGGTATGAAATCGTGGGATGAAATAACAAATTGCAGGTTTTCAGAAAGCTACCCCAATCACAATGAATCACAAATATCAAGTACAGAAATGATGCAAGTATTATGTAAGGAATCAAAAGTAAGACAACAATTTATTGGTGTGGTATATTTTATTCCATTAATGTATTAACATTCCATAACTTGTTTTGAAGTAAATTTGATTCCTTTAACCTTTGCAACTTACCATGTATTAAATGTACAATGACATACTACCATCATTGGCGATTCATTATTTGATAATAATCGTTACAGACGTTATAATATATTCACATATTTGAGCCAGATTATGACAAAGTAGTACACTTGTACTATTATGAGTTCATGGTAACAGATTCAACTTTTGTGATAATTATATTCATTTTTATTACCATATAACCCATAATAATTTATTGGATGTTTTATTATTCTTATTGAAATAATATAACGGTTCATCCATACAGAAATAAGCACTTGCAAAGTCAGAAGATTTTTATTTTCATCTAATATCTTTACTTGCAATGTAAATGGTAATCCTTTTGAGCAGCCGAAAAATAAAGGAAAATATGTGAAGATTATGATTTTGTCTCCATAGTAAAGAGACAACGAGGCACTGACTTCTGCAGAGAAGTTCTGTAGCAAAGAGCGCAGGCTGTTTTCGTGTAAAATCGACATCAACACTTTTACTAGCGTCAAGTGACGGCTAGTGACCAAAAGGTTATTTTTATCAGTTTCCATACTTTTCTACGACAGTATTCAATAAGGATACCAAGGGCAAGGTTACCTACTGTAATTATTGAGTATACGTTAACAAATTGGTTCGATTTCATTATGCCTGACTCTGCCAAGCGGATACTAAAATAGGTTGAATGACAGTGCAGAGAAGTAACTTTAGAGATTTTTCTCTAAAAAGCAATTCAGTCCGCGGCCCGTTGTATATTTCTGTATTACAGATCTATCAAGTTTACAGTGACGTTGATATTGAGGAAGCTAGAAGCACTAGATCTCCATCAAGACGTTGGAGTGGCCACATCACTAAGCCGAGTGTACGTACAAGTGTGAGTGACCGTGCACGCAGGAGTACTAACTCACAAAGCATTCTCATAGAGAGTGCTTGATAACGATTGAAAACTCCCCTGGGAAGCAAAGGTAATCTGAATTCGTTTCCTTGGTGAATTATAAGGATAGGTGACGTAAATTCCCAGAGAATCATAGCTTAAGTTTGTTTGTTTTTGGTAATTAATGCATAATAATTAATGAGACAATAAATGGGTCAGCTGTGATCATAGTATCACAAGCAATTATTTTTTAAGATTATAAAAGTTCTTTTGCTACAATTTAAACGTCCCTGTGACCTTAACAGTGTAAATACTGGTAGAATTAAATAGTTTAATAATAAATGAATTGCTGGCCAATGGTTTGAATTTCTTAGTGACACGAGATGAAAAAATAATATCATATATGAAAATTGTTTCAAGTTGAGTTCTCATAATGCGCGGAGCGAGTTGTTTGAACTGTAGACATTATATTGACATCATGAATTATGTCTAGTTAAATTAATCAAAATTCTCAAGATTTACGTTTGAAAATTTCGAACTACCTTATAGACTTGAAATATTTTTATTTGCCATCCTTGTTCTTTTCGCTATACTTTGCATAACTTTGATAAAGATAGGAACAGACTATGAAGCACAGTGACATTAAATGTGGCGCGATGCTTGAGTGCATTTATTAAGTGCTCTCAAATTTCGCGATGGTTACAAAACACTTATTAAGGCCGATTTGGGCCGCTTCATATTTCAGAGGCGTCATGTATTTGTCGAGCACCTATAAACAGGATCATGATACTGAATGATACGAGATGGAGACTGGGACTCGAGAAAGAAAGTTGTAGTGAAGTTGGAGGTGTATCTGTGTATGGGTGACGACGCATATTGAACACATAATTATGATTCACTCAATGGATATGCATATCGGCTGGGAGAGCCGTGGCAATAGAGGGATTTACTAGAGTTTTTTTTCAGAACTTATGTTGTTACTTTTAATATTTGAAGTAGACGACTGTGGTACGTGGCTTGGGTTAATCTATTTTCAAGGCTACATTTGTTGTCAGTTAAAAAATACAATTATGATCTACAAGAGTTGTATTTAGTGAAATGCAATAAGATCTTCATTTGACTTATTATGCTAGTAAGATAATTTTTTTATGAAACTTCCAATCACTTCAAATAAAATAGCTTTCACTCTATATATAAACCGTTAGACGGTAGTGTGAGAGACAGGAGTTGACATGTCTACAATTCAATTAGAGAAAAGAGGAGAACAATATGTGGACAGTACAAAGGGAGTTACAGATCCTAAATTGGGTACAGAAAAATATATCAATGAAAAATAAGTAACTGAGGCTAACAGATTGATACCAAACTTTAACCCTGCCCTCACATAGCGGTATCTATATCGATGTTGCAATAAAATAATAATAATATAAAATTCCATTAAAATTGACGGAAATGCTATACTATATATTTAAAACTAATACTAAAAGCATTCTTATGAAAGGGTATTACAACTTACGATGAATGATTATTTTAATGACAAGACTGCTTGGACATGAGTTTTAAAATATAGATTGTAAGTAGTTAATAAGTGCTATTTGTAACTGTGAGTAGGAAAAAAACACCCCGGTAGTTTCTTGCTGCTTCTTCTCCCGGGCCCTTCTCACAGTAGGGCCTTGTTGAAGCATTGGCGTAGCTTGCATGACTTACAAAAAGTGTTTGTAAACCAAACCAATGAAAATAATTGAATTTTATACAATAAAGAAGGGATGTAGTGTCTATGCATATCGGGCAGTCTGTGGCTAGCTGCGAGTGAGTGCGGATGTGCGCTATGCGTATTCATACTTCACCTATTACAGAGTAAAGCGTGTGTATTATTGACCCTCCGAACACTACAGTTGGGCCTTGCATCCTGTATAAAATACGTACTTAAAGTCCTTTTCATGAAAGAAGTCCCCCAGACGCAGCGCTGTACTCGCGTGACATAATGTTGCCATTTATGAGTAAATACCTATTTTACATTTAGCTTATGTAATTTATCAAATAATACTATTTCCTGCATACTTCGATGAAACAATATAAGCTCTGAAATTGTATTAAGAAATAAATACATTTTAGATAGGCTGTAATTTCATTACTCAAGCCCATACTATAACAATAGTTCAGATAAATGAAACATTTATATTTCTGATAAGTCAAAAGTATATTTACCTATACTATTTACTATATTCCTGTTATGTCAAAAGTATATTTTACTTGTATAAGTGGTGTTCTACTTATTTACAGGGAAAAGATGAGAAAATAGGGTAAAGAAAAGCATTACAATTTTTTATTCAGAGTTTTATTGCATAATTGTGATCAGCGGCCATAGGAACATCACTGTCTGAAGAGTGGATGGAAACAGAATCAGATTCTGTTTCAGTATCACTAGCCGTAGATATAATTATTCGGTCCATCTCTTCATCCATAAGGCCGTCATTTTTTAAATATTCCTCCTCTAAATGTTCGAAATGCGTGCACTGAGCTGTCCAATCTTCCGCCGTAATAGACTCAAAGGCCTGTTCAGTTAATTTTACAATTTCTTTTGGATCTTGTGCCACGTTCTTATCCGCCACCTTTCTATTTACAAGGCTCCAGATTTTCTCTATCGGGTTGAGGTCGCAATGGTAAGGTGGCAACCTTAATACTTCGTGTCCGTGAGCTGTTAATAATTCATACACTGCAAATGTCGGTGGCCCTTTATTTTGTTTGATTAGCTCAAACAGCACAGCTTTTCTCCAGGTGTCTTCAAAATATATACCCTTTTGCCGGAGCCATTCCTGCATATTACTTTTTATATTTGACATTGAAAGGGCTTTGTTTAATTGAGTGCGATGGTAAGGAGCGTTGTCCATTACCACAAGGGACCTTTCAGGTAGATTAGGTGTGTTGTTTTTCCTTCTGCCATTTTAAGAAATTTGCAGAGTTCATGTCATCGTGGTAATCTGAGGACTTTGATTGGGATTTGAACATTAATAATGCACCATTTATGAACCCATCTTTTGTTCCCGCATGAGCGATTATCCAGCGACTCCCTGATGACTCTGAGACGAACAATCCTGGCTCCTCCTCACTCTGCCAACAACTTTTTGTATGATAAGTATTGTGTATATAGGTCTCATCTAAGTATACAACGGGTCATTTTTCCACAGTGCGATTTATTCGTATTTTATCCAAATATTTTGCACGCCATGCGGTAATGTCGTGACGTTCCATAAGTAGTTTGCGTCTGGATTGACATCGCTTGTACTTGAAACCAATCCTATTTAATATCCTGTGCAATGTTGTGATGCTTCCCTGAAAATTGATGTCTTCTCTCAGAGCTGCCCGTAATTTAGCCAAAGTTGGTAATTCTTTATGCACAACGTAAAAACTGTGAATTTTTTGCCGGATAGCGCACAAATCGAACCAGTCTAAGTCGAACTTTTTCGGATGCGGGCGACTCTTCCCCGGGCTGACAATTTTTTTCGAAGTACTCGCCGCTGTTATACCTTCTTTTATAATTCTTGTTACAGTTTTCTCTGACACACCTGCAATTAAATAATGAACAATTAAAAATAATAGTAACTTTAAGTTTATAATGCTTATGTACTATGTAATATATGTTTTAATTTCAGTTACCTAGTTTCATCACATTATGTATTTGTTCAATTTTGTCGCAAAAATGAATTTATATCATAAAAGTCCCATCAATACAGCAAAAATTATTATATGGCAACTCTAAAAAGTACCTGTTATGGCGGCAACTTTCTTCCGAACATTGTTTAGTGGTATTAAAACACCTTGATTCTTTTGTTCCGCTTCACAGAACTCTTTCACCTTCAATATCATATCTCGAGCTGAACTTTTTGCATTGTAAAAAATCTTTAAAATGCACTAAGCTAGTTAAAAACTCACAAAAATCTACCACAACAAACGAACTTGATAACATCGAGGAACGACAACATGATCGACCTGTCAAATTTAGTTCCAAAAATCACCGCGGGACTTCTTTCATGAAAAGGACTATACCATATGTAAATTTACTTTTACTCATTACTCTGTGACAAATACTATGCAAACGAACGCGTGCTAAATGAGAATAGGACTGATGAGACGCCATTTTGATTTTGTTACGAATGTTGTGACCAATCAATGCCGTGAATAGCAAATCAGTAAATTAAATCATCCAATTGAGTTTCTGTTAGCCGTATTCATTGAGTGAACTGTGGGCAAGTTGTTTCCTGTAGTTATTTGGAGTCGTCTGAGATATTTGTTATTATTGTATGAAGTGTAATTTTTGTGAATCTGTAATCTGTGTCTTTCTGTGTCTGTGGTGTAGGCATGACACATTTCATGCATCACTGTTTATATCACTCGTTATAAAATTTTCACGTGGCGCGCGAGTGACATGGAATAGAACGCCCTGCGATATATCACGAGCATGATTAAATTTCACGGCTACATATCACTGTTACGTGTCATTGTTACATGACGCGTGATAAATTACACAACCGTTATATTTATTTGTGACGATTATTAATTCACATTTAGTTCCATCTGTTACATGTAGCAGTTTTTTTTTCGCCCTCACCTGTAGCAAGACTGTGATTAAGTGAATCAAGTGACAAGTCACTATCACTCCGACATGTTACTAACGGAACAAAATGTGAAATAATCGTTACTAAAACTAAAACTGTGTGAATAAATATAACGGTTGCGTGATTTATCATTCGTGATATAACAGTGACAAAAATAAATTATTTCATGACGTGATCGCGAAATAAAAGTAGCAGTAATTCCCATCACTAGTGATGTGACTCTTGTAAACCCTAGTTCTTCTTAGTAGTCTGTGCTCTTGTACTTTGACGTGAGTGAGTGTGAAATTGTAGTTTTTTCTTGTGAAGTGATCGCCCTAGATCGTAAGTATACCTCGATTTGTGTTGTGAATTATTTAGTGTGTAGATATTGTTGTTTCTTTCAATATGTTGTGATAATGTGATATTAGAAAAGTTTTAACAAGAAATGAACTGTACTACCAATACTAAGGGTAAGTTTATCGTCCTGAATTTTATAAAAATCTTGTTTTGTAAATGAATAACTGTACCTTGCGACATGATTTGGGCTGACGTATGACACCTGCTACGACATATAAAGTATTTATTTGTAACAACTGAGATTGCTTGGAACGTTACAACAAAGATTCGGACTAAATTTCCAAAGGTGTCACGTGAGTGAAATTTGTAAGAGTTGGTGACACCCTTCGTCCCTTGAGATTAAGTTTCTTGGTTTGCATGTTCTCGTAACTTCAGGCTTTGATAAATATAGGTATGCCGCTCTCCTTGTGTATTGCCAAGAGCATGAGTCATTTCCATGGCAATGTGATGTCATGTGTATGTTATATTGTGCTTACAAACAAAATGTATGATGCTGCTCTATTGGCATGCTCACTCAGTAATTGTGTTGCTTTGAAACAAAGTAACCAAATTAAGCTTTATTGTTTGAGCTGGATGAAAAGCAAATATTGTTTTGTTTCCAAACATATTATTACAATCTTAAGTCTGTGGTTATCACTAATCAAAAACAAAACAGTTTTTGCTGCTTCATACCATGTTTGTTTAACTTTTTAACTCCACTGACCTGATTTACACAAGCTTAAGATGAAAAGGTTTTAATTGAACATTTCAATATAATAATTATATTTGCAATATTTAATCTTTAAAAATTAAACCATAAAATAATAATCCTGGACATAGTCTCCTGATTCTTCTTATTTCAGCATGCAAAGCTTTTTATATTGTAACTTTAGTACTATAATTTTTTAGTTTTAGTAATGATACTGTTTAAATGTATAAAATGACAACAGTTTGGTTGTCTTAATGAGGTGGGCCTTGATGTGACTCACAAGTTAGTCTTGGATGTGTGATAAGAGCTTGCTTACTGCTCAGGTAATATCAGCAGAGATGTGACTCTCTATCAGTGGCAGTATAGCCATACAAGCCGAATCATAGCTTTACTATCAATTATCATCACTCTGTAGCTGTTAACACTCATATTATTTGTTGGTAAATATTGTTTGTATGGAATGGAGTGTTCTGTGTTGTCTGGTCAAAGATCCTATGATCCTGGGTTGTACGACACAACTGGGCTTGCCTTGTTCTGAAGGCTTAGGCATGTCACTGCCCTCTATCTCTGTTGTGTGCACTCTAATTGAGTGAGTCTGTGTGTGTGTGGAGGGCAAGAGGAGTATTAAAGGTGTATCAAATGAGGTATTAAAAAGTCCAAACAAAAGGCCTTACATCCATTGAAAAGTGTGAGAAAGTGCTGCAAACATAATTAACAATGGGATATGATGGTACCCTAGGTGTTCCTCTATGTGACCATATATTGCTCCACACCTATGAAGACAAGATTTCAATCCATCTTTTTAAGAGCATACGGAGCTCATGGTAATTTTTTTCGTCACTGAAGCAACTTATAAATTAATGCAAAAGTTAGAAGCACATTTTTCAATCTAGGCTACAGTTACTAACTGACACTAAAAACATTTTGCTATCACTATATTTCAATAAGTTAATTATTGTTTTTCCCAGTTTGTAGCATTTCACATTAGGTGAAAGATTCACAATAAACTGGACTATTCCTTTTTTGAATCAAACCAATGTATATGGTATACTCTAAGTGTGACCAGGCGGTCTATTATGAACTCTTAATTCCAGCCAAGTTCCAGTGTAAATGTCAAATTTGTGACAACACTGACCGCGTTACACTTTACAGCCAATCATACGTCGTTTAAAGCCCGAGAAATGAATTGCCTGGAACATGAATGGTTTTATAAAAGTTCATAATAGGCCCACAATTAGTTGGAGTGTAACATAGAAACTAAAGAAAACCATTGAACAACAAAGATCTATTCCAGGACATAAGTGATGGCAATTCTTGTGGAATAAAAAGTCTATTATGTTATTTGCATGCAGTTGCAGTGATCTTCAATAGATTGTTTTGATATCATAATATTGTAAATGATACCATTTACATTTGCAGTGAAGCTTGAAATTATTCTCAATCGCTGTTATCAAGTATCACACCAGACTACTGTAAACATGATATGTACAATAATTTATTCAGAAATATAATATTTTATTTATTTATTTTGTAAAATTTATCAGAATAGTGAATTAATTAGAAACTAGAATTTCCATCTAAGAATTTCTAAAAAAGTAAACAAAAACTGTAAGAAAAGTGGTCCAGAAATACCCTTGATATGCTGACCCTGATGTTAAGATTATTGTTACTATAATAGATGTTAAGATACTCATTTGATAACTTGCAAGTTGAAATTGGAAATACTACGGCCAGGATGAGGCATCTAACCCTTTTCCTAGTACCCTTTTCTTTAAAATAAGCATTTATTATTAAATTTGATATTTCTCATAGTTTATTGATGAAACTTCATGTATGTAAGTAATGTTTCAAAACCCACTATTACACCTATTTTGCTTAATGTTAAAGATAGCTTGTTTACCTTGCAGTACTCAGTTTTTGTTGTAATAAAATTATTATTAATGCTGAAACGTTGTGAGTGAGGGGGAGCAAGTGTTTGTGTGCCTTACAAGTATCGCTTAGCCCTTGAGGCATAGTTAGACAGTACATAAATTTTAATGGTAAATTATGTGCTGGTCATGGCACCCAAGATACAGGCAATTTGAGTGTGAGACTATGAGTGTGTATTATTTATTACTATTGAAATTTATATTATTTTTAAATTATTATACATCAGACCAAGCTGTTAACCTACTACATACAAATATATCCATGCTTGAAAGTAAAAATTGACTAAGCGACATTGTGCTAACTTTATAGGAGAGCAGTTTAAAGTTGGAATTTTCAGAAAAAAATCATATATTTTTTGTAATCCTCCTACCGACGGTATTCTTACTGTTTTGGAATCCTTATTTTATCACCAATATTGTGGCATATACAACAACTTTTCTAAAAATTCAACTTTAAACTGCTCTCCTGTAAAGTTAGCTCAATGATGTTAGTCAATTTTTCCATTCAAGCGTCGAAATGTTTTGTAACAGTATCCTGCAGAGCTAACTACACATATGATGCGTCGGAGCCAGACGAGCTGACTATCAGACCAGGGGATGTGCTCCGTAACGTGGTACAGTTGCCAGGTGGCTGGTGGCGCGGAGAGCTGAAGGGTAGAAGCGGCATGTTTCCCGATAACTTTGTGTCTGTTATCACCAATCAGAATAAGTCCAGGTTAGTATGTTTGATAATTTTAGTTTTTTAAGTACTTGTCAAGTTTGCAGTTTGACTTGATGCGGCCGCGGCATCCAGTTTGCAAGAGGTAGCTACATATATTGCCATACCGTGGCCATACACTGTCAAGTTTACTAGATGCCGCGTCAAGTCCGTTGCAAACTTGACAAGTATACTTGATTGTGTATGGCAAGCATTATGCTTTAGTACCAATACCCATCAAAACAAACTTAATGATATACGCCCCTATAAAGACTCGAGCATCCATTCATTTATTTTGAATGAGGGTCTTTGGAGTAGAAACATAAGATACCTTTGTTTATATCCGTAGAATTCTCCATGTTGCTGTAAATTGTTAACAACTACATTCTACTTCCGTATGAAGTAAAGTCATCCTTTACAACAAAGGTTCTTTATCCACAATATCTTTATGTCAATTGTATTCATTTTAAGTATAGTAAACGTTCATTCAAATGTTATCTGTTAACAATAAACGATTATAAATTGTGTTGATATGCACATTCGAAACTTTCGTAATGCCTTTCAAAGATACGCTGATGTTCATAGCAGTTAAGACGGGATTTTTTAACTCAGTTTTTGCTCATTCAATTGTAAATAATAATCAGTTGTAAATTTTAATGATTTTTAATAAATTAGTTAGTTTTTAAATAAATTTCGATTAGTAGAATAACAATCATTGCGTGTTATCTTATCAGTTGAGATAAGCCAATGATATCGTACAGCCGAAGTCAGTTTTGTATGTGCAGCTCTTTGGATTATATTCTTCGTGTGCATATAACTAAGTGATCCAAAATTGGTAACAGTGTTCAAAGACTAAGGTAGGTACTTTTTATTATTGATTCTCCTAAAAGATTTTGTCCTTATGTGACATTTAAAAATGTTTCGAAATTCTTACTACCTAATTCAAATTTGTTTGTTTTTGGGAATACGTATACAAAAGTGGTAAATTAAAAGGAACTTAAAGAGCTATCGGTTTCAGGAGCGCTCCAAACAGAGGAGAAATTATTGAAATGTAATTAAGCTATTTGAATTATGAATTTGGCTGGCATTTTAGTCATAGTCCAGATCTTTAGTGACAACTTACAACTAAGGCTGTTGAATGTTAGGAACACTATACATTTTTGTGTCCTAAGTCAGTGCTTTGCTCGTGGTGCTCAACATTAAAGGCTATGGATCCCTTCAGCCAATTGTCCTTTCAAAGGTTGATTGTTGCAGGATTTAACACAAAGGAGTGAACGAGCGGACACCCGCTTTTTGCCCGGGATTTGTTTTCTTAATGCTGACATTTATTTTATTGTTAAATCATTTTATGTTACTGTACAGAAAAATGTTATTTGATTACATTTCTGGCAATAGCACGCAGGGCTAAAAAGTATTTTCGTTGCATCGGTTTGTAGGAAATTACTCATACTACAATTGTTTTCAATCCAACTTCCCTATTTTGTTGTCACTTCATGAGTCATGTTAATGATTTATATGATTACGAAGTTGTTTAAGAAGAGCTCGTAGCCTGATAGCTTGTGTCAATATCATTAACGACGTTAAAATCGTGGGTGTGGTCTGGAGTTGGTTGTGAAGGGTTAAACTTAAACTCCCTTGGGAGCGTGCATCAAAAAACATTATGTTTGGATTGCTATCATAGACTCCCTCAGTTATGACGTGTTCCTTTGGGCAATTAATGTGTTGAAGCTACCGTAAATGCTGCAGCAGCTTATCTTATAGTCTAACTAATTTACTTATTTATTTAGCCTCTGTGCCTGACGTACGTTTATTTCATTTATATCCCTCCGCAGTCTCGAGTCTTCACCCTTATCTACGACCATCGAAAACGCTAGAGCCAAAAGCACGCGATTTTGGCTTTTCTACCAACATTGTAGGCGATAAACAACTAGGTGTTTACACTGTGACTTTAGCATGAGAGCCAGTTTTAAGGTTCCGTAGTCCAAACGCATCGGTGATGCCTGTAGTGTTACTCATGGATGATGATGACCGTTTACTATCAGGCGGCTTATCTGCTGATTTGTTGGTTGTTTGCATAAAAAACTGCCGTGTGTGTGCCGTGTATCTACCGAGTGGGTCTGAAGACTGACGACCCGTATGGCGCAATCAGTGTTGCCAATGCAAATTAGGCGGCCGTGTACATTTAGACAAAAAAGCCGTGTTTCTATGAAAAAAGATCAACTGTGGGCTGGTGGCATGCTGGTGTGTGGCAATTGGGTGTCCAGTGCTGCCAATATACTTACTACCGTCTACCAGTTTAGGGGTGTGACTAAAAAAAGGTAATTGGCAGTGAATGTGATGTCTAAAAAATAAGGAAACACTTTTCAATATTAGCCTAATGGCGCTCTTTTAAGGTTAGAAAATAGAATTAGCGAAAAGCCGTGGAATTTGCTACGGCCCCAGGGTTGCAGCCGTAGGCCGTGGATTTTGTGACTTTTGGCCTGAAAGCCGTAGAACACTGTAATTGCCGTTGCATTGGCAACACGGCGCAATGGTTAACCATGCCAGATCGCCGCGCCGCCCTGGGTTCGATTCTCAGCGAGGTGGTTTGAATGTAGACTTTGAATTTCTGTGTTGTCCACGGTACCCAGTTACCCACACAGGCAATGCTAGTGTCGGGCTATAAGAGTGTAGCATATTGACGTCATAAATGTAATTTGTCATTGTGTTAGCAGTCCAGCCGTGGTGCAGGGCTGGTGTCGCGCCGTGTTCAGCTACCAGCCGGCCAACAAGGATGAGCTGCCACTCTGCGTCGGCGACGTACTGGAAGTGCTAGGAGAGGTAACCCTATCGCATTTATTACTAGCGCTCTGCTCGCGGCTTTGCTCGCGTTTTCCGGGATGATAAGTAGCCTATATCCTAATCCAGATCATGGTCTGCCCGTTTGCAAAATTTTATGAAAATCTGTTCAGTAACTTTTGCGTGAAAGAGTAATTTAATAAACATCCATACATCCTCACAAAGGATTAGAATTAGTGGTTTCATAAAACTTTTTAAAACATACAATCTTGTTATTTACATAAATAATTTTAAGTAGTAGTTATAAAAGCAAAATATCTTTTGATGTTTCATGCTTTCATATCGCTGCCTCTTCCTCTCTTTTCGCTCTTTTCGCGGAACCAGTCATGATACCGATTTGTAAAAGAGATAATGAAGTTCGTGATTTTATATTTATCGTGAAATGAAGATATTTTACTATGATAAAGGTTATACCGTAACCACGACAAATGCAACTTGGTTGTCAATGGGCTCAAATATTGCCGTATAAAATTAATATCGTGAGCAGGTATCCGTATCATAGTAAAATGACGTACCTTGTTTGTTTTTCGTAAGTCCGTAAAATCGCAATTCGCTCAGCTCATATGTAAATTTCGTTTGCATTTTATTAGTATCGGATACTAATTTAGATATTAATGACATTTTTATAAGAGGTTTACCTTGGCCC
>CAWVQL010000190.1:0-37034 GCA_963932265.1 Thymelicus lineola | reverse complement strand
TATTTGGGTGAATTTCAACAAACTCGAATTTTGCCTAATTACAGTGGCGAATTTAAATTTACTGTTTCTGATAAATTTTTTTGGCCTAAATAATAGATAAAGAGTAGTACTAAGTAATCATATACTAGAGATCGAAAAAAAATGATTAGTTCATGAGATATTTCCATTTGAAATTATCAAATGCCACCGAAATTATTAAAGGACCACCGGAATTAAAATCCAAGCCACCGAAATTGATTAAATTGAAACTTGATGTTTCTAATACACTTTGTTTGGCATAAATAATATGTAAATAGTAGTGATAATTAGTCATATAGTAGAGATTGAAAAAAACTTTATTTGTTCCGGAGATATTATCAAATTACACTATCAAATGCCACCGAAATTAGGACCACTGGAATTAGAATTTGATCCACCGAAATTGATTTATGCCCATGAGAAATCATAAAGGCAGGATCATTTAATACTTTAAAGATATTATGTACATTTTGAAGAATAGGAGTCTAGATGAACGGACTCCTTTTAGCAGTAATTAGACAGGCCCATTGCACTTCTGAGCCACGTTATAAAGTTGTTTTCGAGGGTCCTCACAAATCGCATTGCACGCAGGCTTGACGACTTCCAGCCTCCCGAACAAGCAGGATTCCGAAAAGGCTACAGCACCATAGACCATATACACACATTGCGGCAGATTATACAAAAGACCGAGAACTATAACTTGCCGTTATGTATAGCCTATGTGGACTGTGAAAAGGCCTTTGATTCTATCGAGATCTGGGTGGTACTAGATTCTCTCCAGCGGTGGCGGATCGACTACCGGTATATTGAGGTGTTGAAGTGTTTGTACTCATCTGCCATCATGTCCGTCAGAGTACACGACACAGCAACGAACCCCATCCAACTGCAGAGAAGTGTCAGACAAGGATGTCATATCCCCAAAACTGTTCACCGCTGTGTTGGTAGACGTGTTCAAGCTGATGGAGTGGAAACAACATGGCATTAACATCAATGGCGAAAACATCACACACCTACGATATGCCGATGATGTAGTCATCCTGGCGGGTTCCCTGGAAGAACTTGGAACAATGCTCGGGGGACTTGAACAGCGCCTCACAACGGGTGGGTCTTAAATCATGTCGAATGTCCATGTCACACCCGTATCGGTTGTTGTTGACGGCGTTGCTCTCGAAGTTCTAGACGAATACAATTACCTGGGACAAGTGATCCAGATGGGTAAGTCAAACTTCGAAAAAGAAGTCACTTGTAGAATCCAACTCGGATGAGCTGCGTTCGGGAAACTCCGTCATATATTGTCGTCCAAAACACTACCTCAGTGCCTGAAGTTTAAAGTGTTCGAGCAGTGTGTGTTGCCGGTGATCACATACGAATCCGAGACGTGGTGCTTTAATAATGGCCTAATCCACAACCTCAGAGAAGCGCAGCGGGCTATGGTGAAGGCTATGCTTGGTATTTCTCTACATGATCGCATCAGAAATGAGGAGATCCGTAGACGAACAAGGGTAACCGACATAGCTCGAAGAATTAGCCGGCTGAAGTGGCAATGGGCGGGCCACATAGTGCGAAGGACCGATAACCGTTGGGTAAGAAAGGTCCTCGAATGGCGCCCACGTCTCGGAAAAAGGAGCATAGCGTGAAGTAACTGACGACCTGAAGAAGACAGCGGGCATCCGCTGGATTCAGAAGGCTCAGGACCGGTCAGAGTGGTGCAAGTTAGGGGAAGCCTATGTCCAACAGTGGACCTCCAAGGGCTGATGGATAGATGGAGACACGCTTGTATTTCTATGGCCTATACTTCCCTATACGCTTTGATTTGCCACCGGAGCCACCGAGATTGCGCCACCGGACTTAGAATCAGAGACAAAACTTGAATTTTAAAGAAAACTTTTAGTCACAGGTTAACTTTTATTTCACAATTGTAGCTGAAAACCGTTAATGGAACCCTCCATAAAATTTCTAGATAATCTGCTTTGTACTTTTACTAATATACATGACATCGGAATTGGATGATTTTGTATTCCTGCGCCACCGCAGTTAGTACTTAAGTGTTTGGCAGGAAAATTACGCAACCAGTCGGTCATCCTAACACGCAGTTTGCAAGAGCACAACTGAACGGTGCTGGGAGAGCCAGTAAAGTGTCTTCCAAATCGTGAAGTAACAAGTAATGAAGTATACAAAATGCGCCACCGGTATTGCTTTTTTTTGTAGGACATTTTTAAAAGATGTTTTAAGAGCTGTTGTTTAATCTTAAATTACTCCATAAATATATATTAGTTGTGTTATTTAATGTATTTCTAAAAAACATTCCCTTTCAATGAAATTTATTTACCAAAAAAAATTAAATTAATAAAATATGTAAATAAACGCAGTTTGGACAGTACACCGGAATTAGATTTTAGGTCTTAGATATTTTTTTATTAAGAATCTATGTATTAAATACCTCTGAATACTTCACTATCATGTAGATCACTACTTAAACTACCTATATAAAATTATGCGTAATTGTAGTTTACCTCCACACATTAATTTTCAACCTCGCCGTCTCAAAAATGCACCTGGGAAATTCACCCATTTGCATATTGTTACAAATTGCCTCAATATGAAGTAAGGTAATACTTGTTATACTATACGGGTATTTATTGGAAGTCAGTACGTGTCTGATAGCTTGAGCTTATATCAATTTCATTTAATATCGCAACACGAACCTCCCGACTTGTTCCGGAGTGAATCAGCGCGGCAGGAATTCGGGTGCAATTAGGCTTCCGTTACCAAAGGTTAAACGACGCTCTGGTCTTTCGATAAACTGTGCAAAAATTTCATGTGTTTTCTTACTCAAGATTGAATTGCGGTATATTTCAACACGTACATTTTGTAATGGAAATTTTACAATTTAATCTTAAATATTCAAAAATTTCTATCACATTAATTACAGGATACAACAAAAAAAGAAGAAGTTCACTTGTTGGTATAAGTTACGGATATGACTCTTAGTGGGAGATTTTATTGAAATGCATTGGTTAAGCTTAGCTTAGATAAAGCTGTGTACGTGCTCTTTAGGCCAATAAATACCTGAACAATAGACATTAGAACATTGTATGGTCTACGTCTCTTTATGTGCAGTGTGCCGTTAATCGGTTAATCGATTCGTTCAACCTCCAGGCTCCATTGTTTACCTTGTTCTGTAGGGATGTTTACCTGACTCGAAATTATACATTTCTAGACGCTCTTAGGTGCATTTTTGGTGCTTTATTTGAAATATATATTTTTATACCCTATATTTTATCTTTAAGTATTATAGTAACCTCGATGTATCCACTAAAAAACTATTTTTGGTATTCTATAAATAACGATAGTGAATGAATTATAATGATATTATTCATTGTAATAAATACACAATTATTTAATGTGAATTAGAATTATAGACTCACATAATTATGTGACCTACATAATTATCTTTTGACAATAAAATGCGGCAGTTCTCTTTTTAATAAACATTTTTTTTTATAAAACTTCATTTTCCCACAATCGTCGGAATGCATTATCTCAGAGGCCAGGCTGTAATAAAATGTTCTTATTACTTTTATTTCAGGCGTGGGTGCTTTAAGTTTTCAGTCACTTTGTTTCTTGATCATTGGTCTATGAAAAAATAATTAGCAGTCTGTAGATAAATGGCGGAAATGGCGAACAGACCATTGCATCGAGTGCCGACATCGCTTTGTTTCTTTTGTGCCGTTTTCAACCAGTATATTCAGAATATTTATTTTAAATATTGAACTTTACGAGTAAATTCAAGTGACTGAACATTTTATGGCCTAGGGATTTCTTTTCTTCAGTTTTAGCTTGTTTATTCTTTTAAGCTGCTGGTGATTTAATAGCCCTTATAAACTGCTACATTACCTATTTAATATGAGGTTTAGGCAAATACTGATATGGTAATGTGCGTAATTGCACAATTTGCAATTCACCATATATCTACTTAATTCTTTGGTTTCGTAGACCGAATAAAAATAAAGTCCTTAGAGAACGCTTGCTTGTCTGTCTTATAGACAGACTACTGTCTGTCCATTATTCGGATGATATTCAAATGTATAATTGTGATTGAAAAAATACATTAGTAATTATGTATAACGAAATATCGGACAATTTAGAGAAAGTTTTATTTATTATAAATCGGTTTGGATACAAAAATCCAACTTATGCCGCAATAAATACTCGCGGATATGAATTTCGACATTCCATTAAGAAAATGTATTTAAAATTTATTTATTTATTTATTTATTTATTTATTTATTAAGGTCGCCAACATTCCATACACCATTACATTTTAGGTTTACACTACATAACAGTACAGGGTAAGCGTTGGAATAATTATAGGCAACGACAGCATGGAATATGACATCATCGTTATTACAAAAAATTAAATTAATTACAATACGAATTATTAATAATATTAAATAAAACAGAAATTAAATTATTCTATAAATAAGATTAATTATACAAATTTAAAATTTAAAAAAAAAATTAAAATTAAATATCATACAAAATTGCACTCAAATAATAATAAATCAATAAATTTAATCAGTCAATAAATAAATCAAAAATAATTGTTTTACTTTACATATTATCGATATGTCCTTGTCATAGCCAATAGTCTTGAACAATTCATTTACACACTCTATTCTGGTCACGTTTTTAGGCGGAATGGAAAAGAAAAGCGCTCAGTATCGCACTGCCGGCTTTTTGTAGTAATTTGTGGCCATTGTTGCATTTGCATAGCCATCCGGGACTGCGGGCGTACGAGTGTAAATCATCTCTTCTTTGTCCTATAAAAGATTTTGGCTGTCCAGTGAATATGACTTTTGTTTCGAATCAGTTTTAAAATTTTAGTAGTTGTAAAATTTGCGTAATAGCGTGGTAAAAGTTGCAAGATTTATTTAGTTTCACCTTTTCCGGTGTTGGTATGTATACCTTCGAGCAGAAATTGTATTATATGTAGATATTGTATTATAATGATTTCTTAGAGCTATCTTGATAATAAAACTAGAAGGTGAAAAGTGGTTGGTGGATTTTTATTTTCTTTATAAATAATTTGGAATAAAACGATCTCTATCGAGTTTTAGTTGGTTTGAATTGTCTTGAAAAGTTTTCTGGTCTTAGGTTCCGATCATGGGCAACATATTGTGACAAAATATTGTTTTAAAACTTTCAGTGATTTTTAAAACTCATATCATCACGACGTGAAACGTTTTAAATGCATGGATACGTACATACATAAAAATAATAATAAAATATCGACATAAAATACAATAATCCTGTACATCATTCTGATAATATTTGAAGTATATCAATTTTCTCAAAATTAAACCTGGAAAACGCAAGGTATGAAAAAAACGTGTGTGTACGAATGCAAGAAGTTATACTTAACTCTTAATTATAAGTATCAATCGCTCGCACCCACGATCCGCGCTAGAAATCCAAACCAACTCCAGCGAATGCTGTGCGCCTGGTACATAGTAAGTGCTTCATTTTTGTTTTGACACTATCTCCAAAGTCCGCAGCAAGCTCAGCCGTAGATTAAATTGGACCCACTTCCAGTACTTCCACTATCGCCTTAAATTCGTCGTTGTCAAAAATCGTTACCAACAGACCGCGAGGCTCGTTCTTCAACTCAACATTTTCCGATTTAAAACGATTGAACCACTAATGCACCGCGTTCATGCAAGCAGTGTTAGGCCCGTACACGTCGTTAATACTTCGTGTAGTTTTCACAGTGATATTTCCACGTAGGAACTCACATTCGAAAACTGCACGAATTTTTAGTTTATCCATCCCGCCAAAAACTACCACAATTTCACAAAAACAAAACACTATATAAAATCTAGACTGAATTTGAAATAGGAGATATTACTGCAAAGTTTTCGCGCCAGAGTGCAGCACCAGTCCAAATCGTAAATAGAATTTTTGACAAATTGTTCAAAGCGTGGTAAAAATGCATACTAATATACAATAATGCATAAGAAAAGAAAATGTGCGAAGACTACGGGAAGTGGCAACATGTTGCAAAGACTTTCCAGCGAAGAAGTACTCAAAAATGTGTTCAGCACATTTTAAGCTACAAAATTTAATAAAAACTGGAAAGTGTCGGTGTACAATTAATAGTAAAATAAATAAATAAAGTATTAAGCATTATAGAATAATCTTCATTTTTATCTCGTAAGACAATCAAATATGATTTTATTTAGAACCTAACCTAAAATCTTGTTATTTTCAGGAATAGTTAAACCAAGCGCTTTTGAAAACAAGTAGTTTTAACAATAATAATAAAGTTTATTTCTTATGTAAGTTTTTACAGACAGTTTTTACATTTTAATAACATTAGTGTAAACATGAATGCACCATGATGCCGGGTATGTTTATGTTCCCTATTAAAATAACACTGTTTTCGAATAAATTTTTTTTGAATTTCGAATTGCGCGCCAATCCACAGTTCAAAAATCTTCAAAAATCTTAGAAAACCTCGACTACATAGTATTTACGCGATACTCTAAAACTATTTGTGATTCGTAATTTTAAAGTATTTCAATTGCAAATTTTTGTTACTCAGCCAAGATTTCTTTTACCACCGCTCATATCAAGCTCCAATACAATTTGTAAGAGTCTCATGGCAGAATATAAAAAGGGTTGTAGATAAAACAAAACTTTTTAATCAATTGCGCATTCCTGATGTAGCTATCAGCGAAACAGCCGGCATTTCAATTAGCTTTTATTTAACAGGTTGATGTTACAATACGCATTGATTTTTAGTTTCCGTACTGAATGAACGAGTTACTTGTAATCAATGATAAAATTAAGAATTAACAAATTCTCGTACAATTGATGATGACGGTGATGATATATAAATTACATATAATTCATTACACACTAAGTAACACATTAAGTAAGTAGTTGGTTAGACGGACACACTATCCCAACTAAGCTTGGGCTTCAGCGTACTCAAATAAATATCTGGAAATCAGTCAGTTTTCAATCTGAGCAACACATTTAGGTCGTTGTCGACGGTAGTTGCTAGAATATAAAAGCCATCAATGCCGGTGTTTCCTCAGGAGTCTATACCTACCCCCAAAGCTGTTCATTATGCACATCAATATCTCAAAAACACAAATCATGAAAAGATATAATTTCATTACCAAAGCGTACCGAGTTACTTTAATTTGCTTACTTTTCTTTTTGAAGCCTGTAAAGAGAAAATATTCCAAGTTTCTATTGATGAATTTCCTTTTATTTGGTTATAACTTTGGAGCCCTCAATTTTCCTTCAATGAAACCTCGTTTTCTCAGCTACCGTTTATTAAATATCGACTACCGGCAATTCATGACTTCATTCAGATCAATTTCGCCATAAAATTATGATAATTAAAGATTTTGAAGTAATACAGAAGAGTATGATTGCTCATGACAATATTAAAGGTGATCTATAATAAAAGATTTTATAAATCGACCAGGATAAAAAAATTAACTAAGTTTTTCCAGTAAATAAACCTTTGCATTGAGGCAATCTAAATACACACGTTTCTAAACAAGCGCTGCAGTAAAGGTCTGAGAAATTTTTAATATAAATAGCCGACAAACGATAAGACACGCGACGGTGAGTCACCTTAGCAATGGACAGCAGTACCACCAATAGTACAGTCAATAAAGTAGTTGTAGAGTGCGTGAGCGGGAACCTAAGCGATTTCTTCAGAAACTTATTCAGGGTGCTTAGGGGGATAACATACTAAAAGTCCCCGCGTCTAGGAGGTGAGCCGGAGGGAGGGGGGGGTTACAAAGGTCTCAATTTTAGGTTTTTCGCCAATATCTCAAAAACGGTGCGTTGTAGCGAAAAATGTTCTAAGATGAAATGAAAGCTTATAAAATTCTCTATAACTTTAATTCTGTACACTTTTTCTAAATCTGCAACCGTTTTTGAACTACACGCTCCAGAAATGTCGAAATTAAAGTAATTCAGCGTGATAACCATTACCTGATGCGAAAATTATCTTAAAATTTATAGTAACCTAAGCTGGGAGTACCTCCACGTAGTAAAGGCAGTAACAGTAAGAAATCGCGTTTTTTATAACAGTGGATAACTGAGCAGAGGCGGGAAAACAATCATGATATTGATGAAGATTTCTTTTCGCTCAATATCTTTAATGCTCGCTGAAAACGCGACCTTCTTGGCTAAAACTCCTATTGATATTGTATACTTGCCTTCGGGCTTATGTTATTATAGGTTTTCGCGATTTTATTTTGTCTGGCACGGTAGCCTAGCCGGTAACGCAGGGGGGCAGCCACAAAATATTCTTTTCAGATATACATACACAGCATACACTGTTATTAGTAACACAATTGGGTTATCCGACATGAGTACTAATAAGAGTCCTGTATGCATTTTGTATGACGAGAATGTCGTTGAAGGAAGTAACGATGTCTTTGAGGGAAAGGAAAGGGAATACCGGGTCGTATTAAAGCTAGTAAGGAAAGGAAAGACGGCAAATATCGAAGTTTCCTTGACTTGACATCCCTTTTGATTTACATCAGCTGTCGTAAAAATGACACCCAAATTGATACCATTAAAAAAGACGTTAGGCAGGCATCTTTATCTAATGAAGAGGCAGGGCAGTCGCAGCTCAGATCTTCTGCTCCACCATTTGCCTTCAAGAATAATTGTTTTTTATGTGCATGTTGAAGATATAAAAAAGCCTTTTATCAAAAACAAACAAAAAAACAAGTATCTCATCATGGGAAAGTAATCCATGTAAGCAAATATTTCTTCCATAGCCTCTAAGACATGGGTATCTCTAGAGATCTCAGTTTTGTAGAGTTTTGGGTAACTGACAGGCTTCACAAGTGAGTAATAGTGTCTTTGTGATATTTTGCTCCTTCAGCAACAATATCGGTAATGCAGGAAAAAATATCAACAACTTCGTCACCCCAGGCATCATTTCTCGAAGAACATACCTGCTTGATACAATGTTTAGCAGCTAGAGTCTCAACTGAATGTACAACCCGCCTTTTGTTCAAAGGCTTTTTTATATCTTCATTGAGGCAATATGTACATAAAAACAATGATTCTTGAAGTCAATTGGTGCAGCAGAAAATCTGAGCTGCAACGGAACTGCCTCTTCATTATATAAAGATGCCTGCCTAACATCTTTTTAATGGTATCAGTTCAGGTGTCATTTTTACGACAGCTGATGTGAATCACGCTGTTATCACGCTGAATAACTTAAATTGCTACATTTCTGGAGCGTATAGTTCAAAAACGGTCGGAGATACGGAAAAAGTGTATATAATTAAAGTTATAGAGAATTTTATAAGCTTTTATTTCATCTTAGAACATTTTTCGCTATAACGCACCGTTTTTGAGATATTGGCGAAAAACCTAAAATTGAGACCTTTTTAACCCCCCCCTCCCTCCGGCTCACCTCCTAGACGCGGGGACTTTTAGTATTTTATCACCCTAAGCACCCTGAATAAGTTTCTGAAGAAATCGCTTAGGTTCCCGCTCACGCACTCTATACCCTCTTTTGAGTCATTCCTTGACTGGACTACAAGGGCATTACCGATGCGTTGCCGAAGACCGCTAAGCTGGCCATACACGATCAAGTTTACTTGTCTAGTTTGCAGTTTGACTTGATGCGTTATCTAGTTTGCATGAGATAGCTATATAGCTAGATAGCCATACCGTGACCATACACCGTCATGTTTACTGGATGCCGCGTCAAGTCCGCTGCAAACTTGACAAGCATACTTGATAGTGTATGGCCAGTATTAGTGTTGCTGTTGTGTTGGTCCACAAGCGACGGTCTTCATTTACCATGGTTTGTCGCCTTGTTTACTAGTTATTCACATCAAAAAATGCACAGTTTGTAAAATACTCGTTTGTAACCCCTCATACAATTAATCGCATCACGCACGCTGTCAGCGTGGATAAGATATTTCTACAGCATTTATTTATTTAGATGACGACAAAGGAGTATTTATTTAGACTCTGTGTGTAATATTATATTACATAAACTAATATTACAATTAACAATACAAATCTGTTACTTCTCAAATCTCTCGATCGTGGTCACTAGAAGATTTAAAACTTAAGTACTTCAAGGGATTACTAGATATTGTGTTAAAATTCCATATTTAAGTAAAAGAAAAACACATTACACTCTTTAAACACAGAGACAGAGTATGTACAATAATTTATAGAACAAAAACTTCAAATTAATGGCGTACAAATTTTCAATGATAGGCCTTTCAAAATGTGTACCGCAGAATTTTTAAACCAAAAAATGATTCGCAAAGCGCCCGTGAGTAATGAAGCAAAATTAAAAGAGCTGAAATAACTGAACCCTGCAAATTCAGGACGAAAACTCGGAGGGGTTAATCTTGGGCCCTCGTTTAGAAGCGAAGGAAGGCTGTATTTTACAAAAATAATAGGTTGCTCGAATTATTCGACTGCTTTATTAAATTGATGGTCACCGAATTTTTTTCGTTGACGCCGACATTTCTCTCCTTATCTTTATTAATAATTTTGCTTCAATGCCTTCGTCTGGGCGAGGAGATAGTCCTGGTAGCATTTAGAGTGATGAAGACGTTTTTCTTGTAATTTATTTAAATACCATTGTGACTTTTTGGTAAATCTGATGTGACTGAAAATTTGGCAGCGAAAGCTGTGTAGTGCTTTTTAAGGTAGTGTTTTGTGAAATGAGAGCGAACGACTTCTTAATTTACAGCTTTTTTAATAATTATCCAAACTAAAAGTTCGACGGATGGACATGGTAAAACTGGTTTTGACTGCGGAAATTTATAAATTTCAAGTAGGTACCCATTACACATTGTTTAAATTAAATATGCATGAAAGTATTATATTATTGTTTAATATTTTGCTCTAATCAAATGTTTTTTTTATATTGTCTGTAACAAGTATAATGTAAATACATATCTAATAACAGGTGTTCAGATTTAGATTAATCGCTTTTTACATCCAACGAAGTTATGAGTTGAATAATATATAAACAAATCAAGACATCCTGGAATAGTAAAACCTCAGATTTACGCAAAACCACTGACTAAGATCCTAAGGATAATGAGACAAACCGAGCGACCAATCGATCTTGTCGGAATGACAGAACATTTTTTGCGATCGTTTTGTCGTCGACAGAATAAAACAAAAGCTTATTCCAGAGGTCGATAACATTGACATTTTCCGTACAAATCCGATAATGACGACAAACAAAGCTAGCTTAAGGTATGCGAGTCACGAACTGCGACATGCACAGTGAGTCGGGAATTTGGGAACATTATTAAGGTTGTCTGGACAGGACGTATAATATAAAACCCTTTCTACTTATAATCCAGGCGGATCCGCGCTTTATTTCGGTATCGTTTATTGAAGATATCTAATAAAAGTGTCTCAATATCTTTTACAAAATTGTTTTAAAGCTTCTTTAACCTCACAAAAATCAGCTTTTTACTACTTGATACATGTCTGTGGATACTATACCTAGATGAAGCTGACACTCACACAGTTTTTTTTTGTTTCCCCTCACGGGAGGGCGAGGCACAGAATGCTGTTTACGCATACCAGCGGAGCCGTCTCCGCTGGTTATGTGTGGGTCGGTCCAAAGTGGAGAATACACACTAAACTCTGCCTCAATGGTTTTGGTCCTACGACCTTAAAACCTTCATCTAAAGCGACTCCGCTTGAAGAGGCGGAGCGCTAGCGGCGCTCCCTAGGGAGCGTCCGCTGGGTGACTACACTTAGTGATGTCGATGAGGTAATTGTGCCATCATTTGGATGAGCACTATCTGGGATCGAATCGTCTTTGTCCTTGGCGGCCAGGAGGCGCTCCAAGTCAGACGTGAGCTTATTGGGCGGGTCCGTGAGGACATTGCGCGGTCTTCTAATTTGATGGCCGGTGAGGGAGGGGGCGGTGTAGTCCGCTGATTCCCTAATCATGGGGTTGGAGTGGGATTCTGAGGATTTGAAGAATCTCTCAGAGAAGTTTTTCATGACTTGTTGTATTGTGTCGAGCTCTAAGTCTCGGTGGAGATCGGCGTTCCGAACGCACCAGTGTGCGCCGGTCGCTTTCCGACAGAATAGGTTCTGGACTACTTGTAGTTTGTGGACTATATTGGGAGCCGCATGTGCGAAGACGGGGTTGGCATAGAGTAATAACGGTCGAATGCAAACCTTGAAGAGCGTTCGCTTGTTCCTGAGGGACATTTTACTTTTCCTTCCCAACATAACGTTGAGTCGGCTCATATAGTAACGGGCTGTACTAGTCACCTTGCTGATATGAGGCCTAAAGGTGAGTCTAGAGTCTAGTGTTATACCTAGATATTTTGTTTGAGTCCTCCAAGGGACGGGTGTTCCCGAGAAGCGGATGGGGGGATCGCTCAAGCGTCGTTGCTTGTGCGAGAAGCGGATTGCGGCACTTTTGTCCGCATTGACTTCGATGCGCCATTTCTTGAACCAGTCTCCTAACTCGTTAACCGAGTTTTGGACTCTGGTAAGAACTGACGACATCACCCGTCCTTTGAAGTAAAGGGCGGTGTCATCGGCAAGGAGGGAGAGTTGAACCAATTTCTTGGGTATCGGAATATCGTTAGTGTACGATATGAATAGTAAAGGGGCTAGCACTGAGCCCTGAGGGACCCCGGCCGTTATTATGCGAGGGGAAGAGAAGATACCTTCGTGTCTGAAACGGAAGGTACGTTGATCTAGGTAGGAAGCCACGAGTCGGACAATACGGTCTGGAAGGCCAAGATAATGGAGTTTATAGATAAGTCCGGCATGTCAGACCTTATCAAAAGCTTTGGCAACGTCGAAGAAGACAGCGACTGTCTTATCGCGTCGCGGGTAGAATCCACTAAGTATGTATTCTACTATACGGTGTACTTGTTGAGGACAAGAGTGCTTAGCACGAAAACCGAATTGGTGCGGAATGATCAAGGGAGGACCGTCCGATGGAAAGAGATGCTTTCTCATGCGGGACTGTATTATTCTTTCAAATACTTTACCCATTGCCTTGAGGAGGCTGATGGGTCGATGGTTAGACGGGACATTAAGGGGTTTCCCGGATTTGGGAATCCCTATTACTATAGCCTCTTTCTACGCAGTGGGAAAGTGGCAGTGTTCAAAGCAGGCGTTGAACAGAATGACTAAAAGGGTAATAACCTGCTCTGGGAGGTGTTTGAGCGCCAGGTTGGAAATACCGTCGGCTCCAGGAGCTTTACGGGGTTTGAGTCCACGTATGATGGACTTGACCTCGTCAGTAGTTGTTAGGATGGGATCTGCGGTGATAGGGAGTGAATTCCTTTGACGGACTTCATCCTCCACCGTTTGAACATGCGACGGGGAATGGGGCTGAGTGCTGGGAGCACATTGCGTAGCAATACTTTCAGCGAAACATTCTGATTTTTCATCTTCCTCGAAGGCTATACTGCCGTCGGGACGGTTAAGTGGGGGGGTGTCTAACTTGGCGTCTATTCGAAGGTTTTTAGCCATCTTATAGAACGCCTTGTGAGAGGGAGTAATGTCGCTCATGAGGGAGTCCCAATTGGAGTTCCTCAGTTCTGTAAGTAGGGATCGAACTTAACGCTGTAAGGCGTTAGCTCTCCTGCGGTAAGTGGGAGTGTGGTATAATGCAGCACGTCTGAGCGCTGCTTTCGAATGAGAAGCCTGACTTCGAGCTGTAGTTTCCGGTTTGGGACCTTGACCACACGCTCGTTGTCACGAAGGGCTGACTGTACTGTTTTAGTGAGATTGCTGACAGTATTGTCTATTGTAGCCGAGCTATCGAAGTAGTCGGCTGAGATAGCATAAGGTGAATTGGGGGACTCGAACTCCGCTTTAAGCGTGTTCTTGTAACCATCCCAGTAAGTGAAAGTTCGGGTGACGGGCGGGGAAGAGTCGATAGGCCCTAGCTCAAGGGAGACCGGGCGGTGATCAGAACCTAGGTCGTCGAGAGTGTTTAATGCTCTCAGGTTAAGTGAGATTCCCTTGGTTAGGGCTATATCTAGAATGTCAGGTGAATAGTTCACCTGCTTCGGATAGTGAGTAGGAGAGGAAGGGGATAGAATATTTATTCCCAGTTTGGTAGTAAGCTTGAAGAGCTTCTTACCGTTTTGGTTAGTTTTGTGGCACCTCCAGTCGGAGTGTTTGAAATCTCCAAATAGTATAATGGAGTCTCCGAGCGAGAGCAGTGCTTCTAGGTCGCTACGAAGAGGAGTTTTCTGAGGTGGGTTATAAACTGAGGCTATGATCAGGCACGGGTGTCCTGTCATGCCTAGTTTAACTACCGTGGCTTCCATGTTGATGAGTGGAGGGGTTTCTATTACAGAGCAATGTAAAGATCTTTTGTAGTAGATGGCAGTGCCTCCGCCCTTGCGGCCGTCGGCTCTGTCGTCCCGTACAAGTGAGTATTTGGGGATAGACAAACCCTTTTTAAGAGAGGGCTTGAGGTGGGTTTCTTGGATTAGCAATAGGTCGATATCCCTATTGCGAATAAACTCTTTAATTTCTAATATGTTAGAGTACAAACCGTGCGAATTGAAAGAGATAAGCGAGACGCCTTTAGGCCTCACTCGACCGGTAGAAAGGGGAATTGCGTTAGGCGCTATTGACATTACTTAAGCGAGTTAACTAACTCGCTGTGTTCGACGAGCACCATGGCTCGCTCGATGGGACTACTAGCTGCAAGGAGCTTGCGGGTGAAGGCATGGATTTCATTGTTAATACTATTTATTAGGTCCCTCACCGTGGCCAAGTCCTCATAAGAGGGCATATGGCTGGTTTGGGACTGGGAGGTGCGCGGGAAGGCAGTAGGTGCCTTATAGGACGCGGGTGCAGCCTTAGGTGCGGATGCAACTGTGGCGTACTCCTCCGTGAACCTGAAAGAAAAACCTGAAACAGAAATAATAATTAAAATACATAAAATATAACAATAATAATTTAACTTAAATCTAGCAATGTAATTAAAATCAACAAATAGCATTATATAAATTCAAATAATTACTTACCAACTAACTACATTGTAATGTCGAAAGGTCGCCGTGAGCAGCGCGTCGCGACATAAACGTCGTATCGAATAAAGAACCTCAACTGCACTCTATAACATAACTACGTATAGATGCGCATACGCCGCCGCTTTTATTAGTTCGCTCACGGCCGCCCAGCGACAGTGGTTCTTACGCTCTGTTACCGAACGCACGTCGCTTTGTACAGTACTTTCCTCAGGCCGCTAACGATTAAATAGACGTATCGAAGTGTTCAGACAGTATTTTCATGGTCCATCCTCCACACTGGTGACCCCGCTGAAAAAGAAAAACGGAATTAAACATCAAAACCGTAAGCATTAATAATCGTAACACATAAATAATGGAAAACAAAGATGGCAGTAGCAAGTCGAACACAAAGGAAGCGTCAGCGCGGACCCTTACACCTCACGACACGACCGACATTTGTCGTGTCGGGGTACGGCCCCCACCGTTTTGGCCCGAGGAACCCGCCGTTTGGTTTTCTCAACTGGAGGGCAATTTTATATTATCCGGGATTCGGGACGACGATACCAAATTCTATTACGTCACGTCGACACTCGAGCAAAGATATGCAGCAGAAGTGAAAGATATTATCATTTCACCTCCCAAGACGGGGAAATACGAACATTTGAAGTCTGAATTAATTAAAAGACTTTCAGCATCCCGTGAGAAAGAAGTCCAGCAGCTACTAATTCACGAGGAGCTTGGGGACCGGCGACCATCGCAATTTTTGCGACATCTTCAACGCCTGGCAGGACCGACGGTGCCCGAAGATTTTATTAAAACGATTTGGACCAGCCGCCTGCCCACAGCACTCCAGCCCATCCTCGTCTCACAAAAAACCGCTGACCTGCAATCTCTGGCGGACTTAGCCGACAGCATCCATGAAATCGTTCCCACCACCCCACATGTTGCGTCAACATCGAGAGAATCACGAACCACGCCTACACTCGAATCGATGGCCCGGCAAATCAGCGAACTCTCAAAACAAGTAAGAGCCTTAACGAGAGAACACCGACCAAGATCGAAGACTAGATCCAGACGAGACAACAGCGACAGGCCAACGACACGCTCGCACTCCGAGTATAAAAAATACCCCACTTGCTGGTATCACCACAAATTTGGCAAGAACGCGAAGCGTTGCGTGAAACCCTGCGACTATTCGGAAAACTCCCAAGGCAGTCTGTAACGGCGACATCCGACTGTCTCAATACTCCCGGTCGCCTGTTTGTGACGGATAGCAGAACAAAGACGCAGTTTCTCGTAGACACGGGCAGCGATCTCTGCGTCTTCCCTCGCACCGCACTTCGTGAACGTCGATCTCCAACGAACTACGAACTGTACGCCGCTAACGGATCAGCAATACCCACATATGGTTTCGTACACCTCGAACTTAATCTCGGACTTCGGCGAAACTACTGCTGGCGGTTTGTCGTAGCAGACGTCACGAAAGCCATCATAGGGGCCGATTTCCTGTCGTATTATGACCTCACGGTGGACTGTCGAAATAAACGCCTTATCGACACCACGACGTCCCTCACAACAACAGCGACAACAGCTTCATCCTCGTCTACTATATCTTCTGTGAAGACACTGGTCGGGGATTCCAAATACTATGACTTACTACGCCAGTTCCCTTATATCACACGTCCAGCTGGTACGGATCGCAAGGTGGATCATAACATTACCCACCACATCAAGACAACCCCTGGACCTCCTGTTTCCTGCGTTCCACGTCGTTTGGCCCCGGACAAACTACTCATCGCTAAGAAAGAGTTCGAGACCATGATCAAGGACGGAACAGCGAGGCCATCAAAAAGCCCATGGTCGTCACCGTTGCATCTAGCAGCAAAGAAGGACAATGGATGGCGTCCATGTGGAGACTATCGCATGCTTAACGCAAGAACAGTTCCAGACCGATATCCAATTCGACATCTCCAGGACTTCACCCACAACATATCTGGTTGTCAAGTCTTCTCCACGTTAGACCTCGCAAAGGCTTACAACCAGATACCTGTCAGCGCGGAAGATATTGAAAAAACGGCGATAACTACTCCGTTTGGCCTGTTTGAGTTCCCATTCATGTCCTTTGGGCTCAGGAACGCAGGTCAAACGTTTCAACGGTTTGTCGACGAGATCACCAGAGGACTTGACTTCACCTTCGCCTATCTGGATGATTTCATCATATTTAGCAAGGACGAAGAGACGCACATCAATCACCTACGTCAGCTGTTCAGAAAACTCCATGAGTACGGCATGGTGATAAACACAGCGAAGTGTGTATTTGGTGCCTCTGAAGTCCAATTCCTGGGACACAGAGTGTCAGCAAATGGAATCACGCCAGCGCCAAGCAAAGTTGAGGCCATAAAAGAGTTTCCCACGCCAAAGATAATTTAATTTATAATTAAGTATGTAAGTATGTATACATTTCATTGTTATTATTAATATGTTTTACTACAGCATAGCATCCCGTTCAATTAATTATTGTTACCGCCTACCACACCTTCTCACCTACACCATGGGTTGACTGGGAGAGAATGCCCCATGGCATTAAGTCCGCCCTTTGTAAGCCTAGTTTGTAGGTTTTACAATAAAGAATATAAATAAATAAATAAATAAAGACGGTAAAAGAACTGAGACGCTTCTTAGGCATGGTGAACTTTTACCGCAAGTTCATACCCGGCGCAGCGGAAATCCAAGCTCCACTCCACTCGCTGCTCACTGACAAAGTGAAAGGCTCACATCCAGTGGATATTTCAGGCGATGTATTAAGAGCCTTCGAAGAGTGCAAAGAAAGCCTATGTCGTACCACTCTATTGACGCATCCAGATTTAGATGCAAGGATCGCTTTAATAACTGATGCATCTGATACAGCAATTGGAGCCGCTCTCCAACAACACAAAAATGGCGCGTGGCAACCACTGGGATTCTTTTCCAGAAAATTAAGCCCATCACAAGTAAAATACTCTCCATATGACAGAGAATTACTTGCGATCTACGAAGGGATCCGTCACTTTCGGCACATGCTTGAGGCCCGCCATTTCGTAATATACACGGACCACAAGCCCATCTGCTACGCATTCACCACGCGTAAAGACAACTGCTCCCCGCGACAATTTCGTCATCTTGATTATATATCGCAATTTACAACGGATATTCGTCACATATCAGGAAAAGACAATGTCGTGGCAGATACACTGTCAAGAATAGAAGAAATTTCCCAGCCTCTTGACCTCACGTTATTGGCAAAATCGCAAGATCGCGACCCGGAGCTGCAACGCTTGCGTGATTCGGAAGGAACATCGCTCCGATTGCGTCTGGTTACCATCCCTGGCACGCAAAATCAACTATATTGTGATGACAGCCACGGATTACTAAGACCTTTTGTCACAACACCATACCGCCGCCAGGTTTTTGAAAGCTTGCATTCACTGAGCCACCCTGGAGCAAACGCAACTGCAAAATTAGTTTCTCAGCGTTTTGTATGGCCCGGCGTAAGGAAAGATTGCCCTGAATGGACAAAGACATGCCATGCCTGCCAAAAAGCAAAAATTACACGACATGTTATAACGACGCCTGGTACATTTCAACTTCCTCGTACAAGATTCAGAACCGTCCATATAGACCTTATAGGACCCATGCCAGTATCGAATGGATATAGATACTGTTTGACGGCCGTTGACCGATTCACTAGGTGGCCGGAAGCTATTCCCATCGAAGACATGACGGCTGAGACAGTAGCCAAAGCCCTGATTTCCGGCTGGATAGCACGCTTTGGTTGCCCAACGACTATAATAACAGACAGAGGACGCCAGTTCGAATCGGCTTTATTCAAACATCTTGCCCAGATGACCGGTTTTGAACATAAGCAAACAACAGCTTATCACCCGGCATCAAATGGTATGGTTGAGAGATTTCACAGGCACCTGAAAACAGCCATAACCTGCCACGCGAACTCAAACTGGACAGAGTCACTTCCTCTAGTACTGTTAGGAATTCGAAGCGCCTACAAAGACGACATACAAGCTTCATCGTCAGAGATGGTATATGGTGAAACACTCAGATTACCCGGTGAACTATTTCAACCATCTAAAGATAAAACCGATGACATAACCGATTTTACGACCCGACTTCGATCGATCGTCAAAAGCCTTCAGCCACAACCAGCTTCACGACATTGCAAGAAATCCATATTTATATTCAAAGACCTTGCCACTACCACTCATGTTTATCTCAGAGAAGATGCCCTGAAAGGAGCATTACAACCAGCATACACCGGACCACACGAGGTGTTAGAGAGAAATGAGAAGGTATTTAAAATCCTAGTAAAAGGGAAACCTGTTTCAGTATCAATAGAAAGATTAAAACCTGCATATATACTTACCGAAAATGTTGATCCCAGAGATAGCACACCACACGCAGACAGCTCACCTGAAAAGGAAAATAATATTAATAAAATACCTGAGAGGAAGACACGATATGGAAGAACAGTCCGATTTCCTGTCCGATATTATCGCCCGTAGGACGGTCTCTGGGAGGGAGTGGTGTGGCGTACTCCTCCGTGAACCTGAAAGAAAAACCTGAAACAGAAATAATAATTAAAATACATAAAATATAACAATAATAATTTAACTTAAATCTAGCAATGTAATTAAAATCAACAAATAGCATTATATAAATTCAAATAATTACTTACCAACTAACTACATTGTAATGTCGAAAGGTCGCCGTGAGCAGCGCGTCGCGACATAAACGTCGTATCGAATAAAGAACCTCAACTGCACTCTATAACATAACTAAGTATAGATGCGCATACGCCGCCGCTTTTATTAGTTCGCTCACGGCCGCCCAGCGACAGTGGTTCTTACGCTCTGTTACCGAACGCACGTCGCTTTGTACAGTACTTTCCTCAGGCCGCTAACGATTAAATAGACGTATCGAAGTGTTCAGACAGTCTTTTCATGGTCCATCCTCCACACAACCTTAGGTTCAGGAGCGGGGGCAGCCGTGGTGACTGTCCGCCTCCACGGGTTAGTGGAAGGGGGCGGGGGCCCTGGGCGGGCACTGGGGGTCCTCAATTGAGGGAAGTTCGCGTCCGTTACTGGAGGCGGGGCTTGTCTTGGCCTGTAAGGCTGCTTGTTAGTAGTCTTAGGCAGGTTAGAGCGGGGGGCACGTGGGCAGCCGCGATAATTTGCAGGGTGGCCGGTCTGTCCGCATAGGACACAAGCCGGGGGAGACTGATCGTCTTTAGTGCGTGTGCACTCCTTGGTGAGGTGTGGTACTAGGCACTACTCACACAGTCATACAGACGTTCGTATGACAGTTCGTTCTAAACTCCGACATAACCTAATTGCCACAGGGTTGGCTCTACCAGAAATCTCCTCAACGGCCAATAGCAGAAACACAAAATTTTGAAAGCTTGTCAAAAATATTTTTAAAATATAAATTGATTTTATATTACACTGAATATATTGTACCAATCTCAATGATAATTTGTTTGAAATCTGAATTCTTTCAATATCCCAAATCCCACCCGCTTAAAACCCTTTATTTTTGCAACCAATTTATACATTTTGCATTCAGTAATAATTATGCTTAATGACTGGCGATTCATTACGGAATTGTTTTGAAACAGTTAAATTGATTATTATTTTATAATTTCTTTTAATTGCTGTTTATGAAAATATGACATCTATTGTTAATTTAGTGCTATTAATTGGTGTAGGTATGGGTAGAAAAATATATTTTATAACTAACCATTACGTTGTAAGGCAAAGAAGAAGTAACTATGAGTGACATATTCCTATATTATTTTTCCATGGGAATGAGATAACTTCTCGCGGTAAAAGAAGCCTTTATCACTCTCCATCCCTGTATATCTTCACACAAATAATCACATCGATCCATCACTTTTTGTACAAATAATATACAATTAAAATTTATAATGTTAGTATGAATTCCATTATTCCTATCTCCATTTTGATACTATGTTATTCATTTGAGTTTTTACGCTACACACAAAAAAGCAGGGTTCTAAGTGTAACATTGTGTTTTGTCTGGCTGTGTCTGTCTGTTACACTGGAGCTCGTAAATGGATGAATTATTTTGATTTAGTTTTTTGCTTAATAGAATATAAGACTTGATTGAGTGTTCTTACAAGTAGATATAATGAAAAAAATCAAATGTAAAAAAAACAGTTAATCAGATACTTTCAACCAACAACAACGTGATACAATACAAATGAAAGAAAAATTTAAGTTTATGTTTCGATGTAGTCTGAAAGTTGAACTCCATTATAAGAAATAAAACATTAAGTTACTTGAAGCAACATCTGATTAAATTAAGTAAGTTCTCAAAAAGCTTTTCTCGGTGTAATTAAAAAAGCCAATGGAAGCGTCCTCTCTAGTTACTTCTCGCAAACATAAGAAGGATCTTTCATTTGTAACCTCTGGTAAGTAGCTTACTGCGCTTTTAAGTTTAAAACAATTTTAGGAAGAAGAATGTCAAGAGATAGAGATGGCTCTTTTAATATCTAACTTTTGTAAGACTGGTTTAGCTAATACTTGAAGCTCGCGAGAGTCATACTTAGGCTGCGGGCACGGGATTTGCGGCGAGCGGCGCGATGGCGGTTGCGGCGCGGCGCGATTTGAAGCGATGGAATCAACAGTATGGCGTTCTATGGGACCGGGCACGAGACCCGCGATTTCGAGCGGCGCGATGCGCGATGCACGGGCGGTGCGGGGCGATGCGCGGCGACGCGGAAGAGATGGGAACAAACTAGATTGATAGTACATATAATTGTATTGAATTATAATTTTAAAGTAATAGTTTATAATGAAGAACTAATTTCATGTATTTCATCAAAAGCTGCTATATGGGACAGTAAAAACTTGCACCAAATAAATATTCTCTAAATATTCTCTAAAATATTATTAAAATGTACTCATTCTCGTATAGTTTTAATATTTTCTGAATGACACCTTAGTTATAAAGAGTAGAAAATTCGCCTAATTTACTTCTTCCTTTATTTATTGGATGAACACCATTTCTTGGTAAAAATAATTCAGCTGTCATCAGGATACTAGGCTCTAATAATTCTCTTCGACGTAAACTCATGTTTTTCACAACCGAATAGATGAAACATGTACCTTCATCTGTATGAAAACCAAGTGTCACTTTATTCCGAAAGTCACTTTACGCCATCGCTTCAACAATAAAAGTATAAATAAACAGATTATAATATTATCATTCTTCACAACACTACTTTAGCGCGATTGATCGAACGTTTTTTCGTGCCCCACAAGACACCGCTGCTAATCGCCCCGCGCCGCGCCGCGCCGCAACCGCCATCGCGCCGCCCGCCGCAGATCTCGTGCCCGCAGCCTTAGTGTTTCGAATAGTACTCGCTCCCGCAACAATTAATATTTTATCAATTTTAAATAATTTTATCGTTTCTGTTTTTAAACAGCGGAAACTGCGTCAATAGACTTTATATAGAACTTTATTTCCGTCCAAAAAAAAAATAATCTGAGTTACTCTCAATTCGCACCTAAGGAAGTTTTACTTTAAAAACTCGTGGCTCCCTTTTCTAAGATAACCTAGTCTTGCTAAGTCGCCATTAGCAAGAACAACACAAAGTAAACACAAAATTTTGAAGTAAAAACAAAGTTTTTAACAAAAAACAATGAAGACTGCAAAGATATTATCTTTTATGTCGAAACACACTCACCGCATCTGTTACTAAACAAGTTAGTGTGTGGTTGCGTTACAATCTAGACAGAATAAAATTTGTAAGATATACTGGAAATTAAATTGGGAATTTCACATGACGTATGATGTTATAAAAGTAGGTATCTAAGAAGTTATTCTACATTTATTAAAATAAAAACCTGAAATCACATAGGATACCCTATAAATATGCTAAATTTAGTCTAATTGTGGTCAATGGTTGGTCCGAAAAAAAATTTGCCCTATTCTGGAATAATTTTTACTCTAATTTCCAACGATTTCGTAATTCGCTCTTGCCGACAAAATATAAATGACCTAAGCTTCCTGATTGGTTTCGTCCATCAAATAAGCTTACCTAAATAAATCTTACAAAGCAATATTATAGTTCCGTAAACTTGGACAGATTATTACATCTGGGCGTTTTGCAACTTGACGAGTTTGCGCTGCGCTGGCTTCAATGCGGTACAACTTTGGGTCTTAATTATATTACTGTAACTACAGCTGCTATATAATGCAACAGAGCCATATATTCAAAGTCAAGACGTACCTACTTCATGATATTCTATGTTCTGGAAAGTGGGTCCTTTGGCCAGACGTCTGAATGTTTCGTAACTTGGTGACTGTTTCCGTTGAGCTAGTTTTAATTATACTGGCTGTGCCTCGCGGTTTCACCCACGGTTATTTGTAGAAAAAACTAACTGCTAAAATATATAATGTTATATAGCCTTCCTCGATAAATAGACTATCGAATACAAAAAGATTTTTTCAATTCGAACCAGTAATTCCTGAGATTAGCGCGTTCAACCAAATAAATTCTTGAGCTTTATAATATTAGTAGGTACTGTCCTACCTATAATTTACACTACGTCATACCTCACATTTTAATGTGATAAACTATTTGTGCTAAGGAACCGAATTATTGCAGTGTTAATTACAGAAAAGTTTTCTCAGATTATTTGTCTATATTAAACATGAATTTCTGATTATTATTTTATGTTAAGATCAATTTCAAGTTATTGCTTAAAGTACGATTACTTTATCACATCGAATAAGTATAAATTTACCTTATACTCAGCCAAGATAAACTTTAAGCGTTAGTTTGGCGTATTACATCTCGGCTGCTCATAACTCGAAAATTGCTTACGGCGCGGCGCGAACATTGCAATTCATCGCAAGATGGTAATGCTTATCTGACTTAATTTTAGTTAATTCCGATATCCTTACGTTAGTTACAATTACAGCACAATACACTAACTCAAAAAAATCAGTTCATTCAAACTCAAACACTACACAAGTCTTATCACTTAAAATTATTCCAAAAAACAAAGTACATGAAGAAACTAGGGTTCCGATTTGACTACGGCACCCTAATAAAAATTTGATGTTATTTCAGCAGTTGTGATTTTGGCTGAACAAAGGTATACATACATTTTCCTACCAGAAACCATCAAAAATTGTAAGAATCCATAATATTATTCTTGTAGTATTTTGGTTACCAGAATAAATAAATTCGCCGCCTCGCTGTCGAGAAGTGGTTAATTTTTTTTCTACACTACAACCTAAAACTTGTTCGAGAGTACGGATCAAAGATAAGCTACACTTATTTTTGGCAGCACGAACGCACCCGACCAAATCGACCCGTAACTATGCTTTTAGTCTTTAGCTGTTATATTTCTATCGTTTCCGGATTCCCAGAAAATTTATTACTTCTGATATTTTTATCTGGCCATTCGCGTTTTAATGGTTCATGTCCAAAGCCAGATTCGATGCGGTTTCATGAATGATTGTGTTTGTCTAGAGTTCGTTCATGAACATTTTTATCGTTGAAAAACCTGTTTCTGACTACTCAGTTTTACGGCCGATATTCGTGAAATATAGTATTCTGAAAATTTAGATTCTCCTTTGTTACTGCCATTGTTAAATTGCATATTTCGTGTTAGGGCATGTTGATTTGAGCGCTATTTCAAATTGTTATATTTTTGTTGAAAATTGTTAGGCATTTTAGAGTAACTACCGTTTGGTTCTAAAGCACGGTTTTACCGTCTATTGGAGGTCTAGCGCGTGCTTCTGTTGTTAGGTTAGTGGTTATTTGAATCGATAAATCTTATGCCTCCCGAGTGGCAATTTTTTCTGCTGTATTGAGATGGCCCAGAATACTGACCCCAATTCTATGGCGGCAGACTAGTGTCATGAAGCGATAGAAAGTGGCTCCTTTGCTTGGCGACTGAGCTTCGTGTAACTATTTTCCCTGAAGCCTGTCTGGCTAGCTACCGTCTTCTTGCTTGGGTCGGCCGCCAAGCAATTTGTTGTATTCCGGTTCAGGGCTTGGACGGAGTTGCTCATGTGCATGTACGACGATGGCCACTTACCTACCATCGGCTGGCTCATTTATCGTCTTCTTACATAATAAAAAATTAATCCCTTCCAATACCTCCTCTAACATAACTGTACTCTTATGAACTGATGCAAAGTACTCAAAGTTTCAGATGGTTTAATCAAACATTATCATAAACTTTATGATTTATGTAGCAAATTGGGATTCAGAGTAAATCAGGCAATAAGAACACACGAGTTCCGGGTATTGATTTTTCATTAAATACACAACTGTATTAAACAATTTGAAACTTTAAATCCTGCTACTATGTAATAGTCACCGATAAACCGCACAATCACTTCAGAATTCAGCCCACGGCGATCGTTTGAATCGCCGACGCCTTCGGGGATATCTTGCTACAGTCATTGGGAATTCTTAACTACACTCTTGAATGTTCACCTTAGTCGAGTGTTCACCTCGTTTCGAACTAGTTCTTGTACGTGAGAATTTCAGTTTTTCGTTTTCGCTTCTAATGCGAATTGGTTCGCATTGATATTTGCCAGCCTTGCATGGAGTGAAATGTTTCTGATGAAGACGGAGTTGTTTCTAAGAAATGGTACAATAGTGATTTCTGAAACGAGAAATGAAATACTTATTTCCGTAACTGTCACTGATATCTGCAATGAAACCTCTGCAATAGATTAAAATTTCATACCACAGAACTTGGTACTGTTACATGCAACATTACAAGTTTGTTATAAAATTTTTATTATAATCAATAAAAAAAATATATTGAAAAAACGGATTTCGTTTACAAAAATAACCACCTAAAATATTATTAATCTTTATTATACAGATGTTAACAGTACTGATGACGATTTAGCACAATGCACGTCATCATCCTTAAGGGATGCGTGATCGACTGCACACGTGTTCAAATTGGATTGCAATGCAGTACATCCAGAATAATCCCTGGTGATTAATAATACACAGCGAGTAATTCAGCTACAGTGTATACGATACAATACTGTATATAGCATAGTAAGTTCTCCGGAGCTATTGTTCGCCTACAATATACAAGTTACTTGAAACAATATTGACAAAGTGCTGTTTGGTATAAAATATGTTTAAAATACAGTAAAATAACATGTTGTTCCCCGTAGAATTCCGCTGTGTAATACGCGTGCATTTCAAATAGCAAAGCTTTCTCTCTAAATTAATAAATAAATTTTAGCAAATCTCTGGCTGGTCTGAGAGCTATAGCAGATCATGAATATTTACAAATAACCCACTTGATGGTAACTCATCCAAGGCCATGAATATCAGTAAGGCTGGATTCACACATTGGCACCAACGTTGGTACCAATGCTACTTGTCCAATGTCTGGATTATGTCTGAAGTCTGGATAGCATTATGCATTGATCTTTATTTACATTAATAACATTGACACAATTTTTGACTCTTCATTTGCTATTAACATATCAACGCATGCATTCAGGTGGTTTGCATTGCGTTGAACGCCTGGTAGATCGTGCATCGGTTTCAGAGATACATCATTCAGTAATTGCCAGCGGCTGTCAAAAACTGGGCAAGGTTGTTAAAACCGTGGGTTATCACGTAGGTCCACATATCATGTAAATGAAACCACCGGGTTGTCACACATACGGTTAAAACCGCTTAACGTATACGGTCTGTTCATCCAATATTCTTCTTTATATTGAAGTGATTTTAATACGGATAAGGACAACTTTCTCCCTGAAAACGCTTCTAGTACATATAAAAAAGCAAGATTGAATTTTCATTAAGACAAATTAATGACGTTTCAAGACGTAGGTACACAAATTTAGCATCAGTCATTATTATTATATTCGCTAACATTGATAAGGGGAAGTTAATTAGGTTTTCCTTCTCAAAACACAACCGAAGATACCTACATGTCGGAAACATAGCCCACTTCTTGTGATGGAATAGGTATAGCATACTACATATAAATATTATTAACATTAATAAAATAATAATAAATTAACTTTACTCAATACTACCAGAAGTTGGTAAGATAAATACTTAATATGGTAAAATTCCTTACAGTGCCTATCAATTGAACAATAGTCAAATTCAATTTATTAATATACGGAACTTACCGTACTACTATTATTACTGTTGACTTTACGGAATACGTCATTGTTTTTTATTTTATTTTAATAACGAATTCTAAGTTTTATAAACAATCGTATAACTTATAAATTGTTCTTTATTTAATTTTTAACCTTGTTCTCATCCATCTGTGTGTGTTGACGCTCTCTGTAGTTGAACTGTAATATAATTAATCACGGGGGATTATGTTGAATGTCATAGTACAATGCAATTCGGCGACAAATGTATGTGAAATATACGAAACACATATCAAGAGAATTTTAAGCTGTATTAAGTAATTGTTAAAGACATTAACGCCTCAACTCAGAGTCACTAACGGTTACTTAAATCACTTCTTAATACAGAATTTGTATGATGATTCTTTACTAAGGAGCGATTAAAGTAAGCATTAGTGACTCTGAGTTGGGACATAAGTAATTGTAAAATTACGGTAAATAATAATAGTAGGTATAACACATAAAAAATAATTTATACACAATACGCTGCAGTTACTTGGCTACGGCCCGTAAATGTGGTAGTAGAACTAGCTCAAAAGCTTAGAGAAAATGTCTTCCCGATAATAATAATAAAAAGAGTGTACGTGTAACTTCTTTGACGTTGGTGACACGTACATATTACCAAAAAATTAAACTTAATTTAAAATAAATATCATATTAAAGTTGACTAAATTTATTAAAAATATACTTTACAAAAACGAATATTTTTATAATTTATTATAGTAATTACAAACATGATGGTAGATACACGATATTTGTGAATCTTCTGGTCCTTGAGGTAGTCGTAACTATGTTTTAAGGACCAAAAATATAAAACTATAATTACCGTATCAATACCGTTACCATTTATTAAGTGATACTTATTTAATCTACAGACTTTTCACAGATACAATGTAATCATAATAGAATTATGTGTCTGTACTTTAGTTTTGTTTATGGCGAGAGATCTCCCTTTGCTAAAGTTTTGTTTTCATTTGACATTCAACAGACTACATACTATAGAACCTTATTTCCGTCCGAATAATTCCGTCCGAAAAATAATCTGAGTTACTCTCAAGTCGCGCCTAAAAAGTTTTACTTCAATATAACTCTTTATTTGCGTGAATAAGGTGCTTATACAATTTCTGGTCTTATCATAGAATTTCAATTTGAGTCGGTCTCTTACTTATACAATCCACGAAGAAGGTTTTAAGGGTCACAGTATCATAACCGTTTGTGCACATTGAAGTATAATGTCATAGAATAGACATCTCGAACAAAATGTGTGTCCCGCCTGGGAGGTTCGATTTTCAAAATTGAGCCCCGGTTCTCCTTTCAAAATCGAACGAATCCATTGAAGATTGAAGCCACGTGGCGCCAATGCATTGGGACATATATGGTGTACCGACACCGCGGTCGGTTCTATACGCTAGTAATAATACTTCAATGTTCGTGCATCATTAAATAGCACAGTATAGCGTTATAGTTAATGTATAGAATACTAATACAATGTCACAAAGGAAACCAAAGCCTTCTTAGTTCATATTACGGCATTCGCTCTCACAGAACTGCCTCATTACAGGTATTGCATATTATTATGCTGTGATGCATCGCTATACGGAAATTAGAGAATAGTTCCGTCTGATATTTACTTGATGTATGGTATTATATATAGAACTATTTTGATACTTAAACCTGAGGTGTTGAGAGGTGTTGGGGAGCCAAGAATACTGACCCTAATCCCATGCCGGTAGCTGAAGATGTCGTAAGAGGTAATAGAAAGCGGCCCCCCTGCTTGGTGGTAGGACTTCGCGTAACTATTATATTATTATTAATATTACTACTTATGTTTCTCTGAAGCCTGTCGGGTTAGCTACCGTCTTCTTGTTTGAGTCGGCAACTGAGTATTCGATGTTTCCGGTTAGGGGTTTAAGAGTCAGTTTTTTTCCTTTTTCTTTTTTCTTTCTTTCCTTTCTGATATCCTTTGATGACGGTATGCACTTACTACTTGGTCGGTTAGCTAGGTTAACTAGTATTATGGCTATTCCATCAACCATAATCTATCCATCCATTAGCCTTTAGATAGCAAGGTTTTCTTCTAAAAGGTTATAAAGTGGGGTTTGTCAATTCAAAATTATGCTGTTTGAATGATGATATTTGATTTTTAATCTTTGACAATTTATCTGTACAAAATTCCTTAAATTACTCCCGGATGTTTAATTTACGCTCGTTTAATACGTATTGAAAATACCGATTGCCAACGAGTGCTTAGGGATTTAGAATGGTACATTTTTTACTTTTACTGTAAAAACTTTTTTGAAATAACACGGGTTTTATGAGGTTTTTCTGTCAAACTTCAACTCGCAGTTCTAGTCTATTCTCATATAAATGGTGTCATAACCATCATTCTGATACCAGATACCAGATATGAGAGGATTTATAGAAACTTCACTTCTAAGATGAATAAATTGCCAGTGTAAAAAATATATGTTAAATATAATTATGTAGCTTCATGAAGATTGGTATTTACTCGGCTTACCATAATTTAATCTTCTACATTTCTTTATACAGGTTGTAATTACAGGGAGGGGGAGGTAACACAATTTAACCCCTCATGTATGTTTAGCTATGGTTCAGCTAGTATTTGGGAATATATGATATTTTTAAATCTGATCGTTTGAGAAAACTTGAAAATACGGCCTGTTAGGTCTATGTTTGTGAAGTTTTTCGTGAAACTAGCTCAATAGTAGGCCTATTGTACCATATAACAGCTGTAAATCATTGGTTTATAAAAATCGAAATAACACCGATACAATTTTTAATTTTTTAGAAAATTAAATTTTTACGTTAACTTTCATGTGCTGTAGAAAAAATATTTGTTTTTTTTCACAAATTATCTTGAAAACTACTACAATTCATTTAGAATAATCCCTGATACTCTAAATAATCCCTCCTTACACCCTATATAGAGGTTAAAAGATTAATAGATGATTTTTTTCAAAGTAAAAACTTTGAACGTTGTTAACATAAATAAAATACTTGTTCAAAGTACAAGGGCATAATTTTTTATTCAGACAATTACATCATGCTACACAGATAGTTGTTATAAAACTCTTATTCATATAAATTGCCTCATTCTGGACTTTATAATATATGGAACCTTATTTAGATTTCGTACATAAATAGAACAATTAAATTCTATTGAAGCGAATCGGGTGATATCGGCGAACATAACGAAACAAAATAGGTCGCGTTATATTACCCACGAGCATTCTCGATACACCGATCACTTCCATAAAATAAAAACTTTTGAGTACCGACAGAGAAATTTTCATATGGCAGATAAACACGGACAGATTGGATACCATTTTTACCAGCAATAAAATTTGTTTAATTAAAATGACCTACCTCAGCATTAGCCTAATCAGTCAAAAAAACTGTTGATCTGATCGTTACCCAACCGTACAGGATGACATGCTCATCCAAGATTTCCTGAAAATATCCCCAGAATCGATTAACCCATTCTGAAGTCCATAGGGAACATGTAACATACACATATCGATCTTTATACTTCCATTATATACAATAACTAGCAGTTGCCCGCAGCTTCGCACGCGGAAATTATGCTTATCATATTTGTAATTTTATACCCCTCACAGAAGAAAATTTAATAACAGGTTAATTTATATTGAATTTAGGAATTTAAAAAGTAAAACCTACGATACAATCACAAATCATTCCTCCGGGAGCGGGTTTTGACAAATAAACAATATTCACATTAATTTGTTTTTTCTTTTTCGTGAAAAATTCGAGAAACGTTTGTTGCAAAAAAGCAAATTGTTGATATTTTAAAAATAATCCATACAAAGTTTCATGTTGTTTCCGGGGAAATTAGTTTTTCTGGATGAAAAGTTTTCTAAAACATGACCAAAAGTATAAGAAACATCGAGCACATATAAGAAACAACTCAACTAATTTAAGTCGAAATCAGTTCAAGGGTTTTGATGTGATCCAGACAGACAGACAGACAATAATTTTAAAAACAAATTATTGGTGCTCTAACACGTTATTGAAGTGTTATTTATGATTATAAATTTCAATATTAATCCTCTCCCTCTTTCTCTCTTCCTCTTCCACTCCCAGTCCCTCTCCAGCTTCCTGTCCCTCTCCCTCTCCCGCACCCGATCCCTCGCCCGCTTCCTGTCCCGCTTTCTCTCCCTCTCCAGTTCTCTGTCCCTCTCCCTCTCCCGCTCCCGGTCCCTCTCCCTCTCCCTCTCCCGCTCCCTGTTCCTCTCCATCTCCCGCTCCCGGTCCCTCTCCCGCTTCCTGTTCCTCTACCTCTCGCGCTCCCTGTCCCTCTCCCTCTCCCTCTCCCGCTCCCTGTCTCTCTCCCTCTAGCGCTCTCGGTCCCTCTCCCGCTTCCTGTCCATCTCCCTCTCCCACTTCCTGTCCCTCTCTCTCTAGCGCTCTCGGTCCCTCTCCCGCTTCCTGTCCATTTCCTTCTCCCACTCCCTGTCCCTCTCTCTCTAACGCTCCCGTTCCCTCTCCCACTTCCTGTCCCTCTCCCGCTCCCTGTCCCTCTCCCTCTCCCGGTCTCTCTCCAGCTTCCTGTCCCTCTCCCCTCCCATCCGTAAATTCCCCTACGCAAAATTTTCTTTCTCACTATAAGCTTACATATTAATTTTCATAATGACGAAGTTCCTGAAAAACTTGCAACCCTTTTATTTACCTCTTAGGGGATGAAATTCCAAAAAAAATCCTGTTACAATTTTTTTTTCTTAATTATAAGCTTACAATATATCAAGTTTTACATGACTTCAGTGTTCAAAAATGACGAATTTTCTTAAATATTTACATCCCCTTAGTTTTGCCCCATAGGGGATGAATATCGAGAAAACCATGACAGTTATTTTTTGTGTCTAACTATAAGCTTATACCTATACAAATTTTCACCCTTCTTACTTCAAAACTGACGAAGTTGTCATACTAAATTGCACACTCTTATTTAACCTTTTAGGGGTTGATTTTCCAAAAAAAACAAACAAATAACTTTTAAATTTTGTTTCTAATCATGAGCTAATATGTAAATTTTCATGTTTTTAACTTCAAAAATGACGAAGTTGCATACTATGTTACATCGCCTAAATTAACCTTTTAAGGGATGATTTTCCAAAAAAACGTGTTAAAGTTAACTTTTGTTTATTAATATAAACTTACATAGAAATTTTCATATTTATACCTCGAAAACTGGTGAGGTTGATTTGTATGTAGTTGACTACCAACCCCTATTTTTAGGGGATGAATTTCGAGAAAACCGTGATACAGTTATTTTTTGTGTCTAACTATAGGCTTAAATACAAATTTTCACCCTTCTTACTTCAAAACTGACGAAGTTCCCATACTAACATGCGCCGCCTTAATTAACCCTTTAGGGGATGACTTTCCAAAAAAAACGTACCTAATACTTCAAAATTTAGTTTCTATTTTTGAGCTAATATGTAAATTTTCATGTTTTTAACTTCAAAAATGACGATGTTGCCTACTGACTGTTGTCCTCTAAATTAACCCTTTAAGGGATGATTTTCCAAAAAAATGTGTTAAACTTAATTTTTGTTTATTACTATAAACTTACATACAAAATTTCATATTTATACCTCGAAAACTGGTGAGGTTGATTTGTATGTAATTGACTACCAACCCCTATTTTTAGGGGATGAATTTCGAGAAAACCATGATACAGTAATTTTTTGTGTCTAAATATAGGCTTAAATACAAATTTTCACCCTTCTTACTTCAAAACTGAAGAAGTTCCCATACTAACTTGTGCTGCCTTAATTAACACTTTAGGGGATGATTTTCCAAAAAAACGTAATACTACAAAATTTAGTTTCTAATTTTGAGCTAAAATGTAAATTTTCATGTTTTTAACTTCAAAAATGACGAAGTTGAGTACTGACTGTTGTCCTCTAAATTAACCCTTTAAGGGATGATTTTCCATAAAAACGTGCTAAACTTAATTTTTGTTTATTACTATAAACTTACATAAAAAAAATCATACTTATAACTCTAAAACTGACGAAGTTGGTTTGTATGAAAATGACTTCGGACCCCTATTTTTGCTAGTTAGGGGATGAATTTCCAAAAATCCGTTCTTAGCTGACGTCTCCTTAGCATAATCTATCTCCCTGCCAAATTTCATCATAATCGGTTCGGTAGTTTCTGAGATTTTTTGTTTAATCAGTGGTGTGTCTCTTTTCAATTTTATATATATAGATGTAATACAATGTGTACAAACCATAAATTACTGGCTATGAAAAGGAAAATAGTTACATTTCCATATTAAAAATCTCAGAATCCTGTACACATAAGAACCAACTAGTAACTGCTGTTAAAAAGTTATAAAACTGAAAGTACACATGTGCACGGCAGTAATGTCTTCAAAGGCGAGTAATATAAAGTAGAGGGCGCAGTTGTTATCTTCCATTTAAAATTTTATGTTCATGTTAGCTGGTTGCCTCATAAAATACATGAGAGTTTTAAACAGCATTAAACGATACAACCTTTTTAAAACTTACAAAAAGCTTGATATACTCATGTGTAACTAAATAATATATAATGTACACGTAAACGAAGCAATAAAAACAAACGTAACTTTTTTAGCGTTAGCAATCATTGTTTGTTACTCATTAAAAGTTGTACGACTTAACACGATGAAACAATTGTTTACACAACTTTATATTGCTTTCTTCTTGTTGCTGTTTGTCTATTGGTTTCAAGTGTAATCTGATTATTGTTTTATTTATTGCAGAAATAGACAAATAATTAAGTTTCGTCAACTCATAATTATTTTATGTTTTTGAAATGTTATTGGTGACTTGGCAACCTTTAGCAGTCCGAGACTGAGCTCGTCCTTAATTAAGTATCTACTAAAAATATTAAGACCTTAATTAATTATTCTGCTCTATTCTATAAATTACGTATTTCAATGCTTAAAGTCCTGTGAAAAGGCTTAGCGATTACTATCGTTAAAAATAAAGACTATATTGCAGTGTCTTTGAATCTAAAGAAATGAAGCCATTAGAAATACCCTTTGAAATTCTAGCGTCTGATGATGTTAATCTTCAAGAATTGTGTTGGTAACTCTGTAGTACACATTTACATGGCTAATGATATTCGTTTGTCATCAGTTTACCCTCATGTTATCTACCTTTACCTGGGAATGACATAAAAACTTAATAAATCTATTACAATAAACGTAACGTGGGGTCTGATTACTAATGTTTCCACAATTTAACAACAATAAAATAAGTTACCTTGAAGGTTAATAGCAACCCGAAGGTAACCGACTGCGAGTTCGTCGACCTTTTAACCTCTAACAAATCGCTTGTCATGTATACGACTGTAAAGCCCGTCTATTGTACTAGAGAATCTGAGCTTGTTTTCAGCCAACAGATTTGCACTATGTACTCGGCCAGAAACATAAAACAGACGCAATTAAAATTATATGGAAGTCTTTCGGCGAAGAAAAGCTTTGCTCAGATACATTCCGCGCCAACGAACCAGCAATATTCTAGCTGTATTTCATTGAATATGTACTTCATTGAACATGAATAAATAATATCTCTTAACAGCGTCCGAGGAATTGAGCCATCACAAATATTTTTAATAATTCAAAGCACTCGACGCTTCATGGCCTTTTGGGTTTAGTGATATTAAACAGCTGTTTTGTGCTCGTAAAGAATATAAGAATTTACTTCGTGTGGCTTCGGCTATTAATGTTATAATGAGAGAGTTTTAATTCTTGCGGAAAGCTTTTGTTAAACCGTTGTGAAAGATTTTCCTTTGATTAAGAACGTTCTTACGTCGTACGTTGTGTACACGATAAAATATTTTGTGAATTTTTAAGACACTAATGAGTCTAGAAATATGCTAGCTTTTGTTATCATTTATTTATTCAAATGGAAAATGCTTTGTCTTTAAGGTTATGTCAATTAAGTAATACTTATTGTATTTTATATTATGTTAATGTACAATAGTATTATATCGCCAGCAAAATCTGGTGGCAGGGACTTTGGTAGGAGCCAAAACTCCGAAATAAAGTAACTCTTAACCCTCTGTATCTAATTCGAAATGTTAATACAAAACCAATACTTTCTTCAAAAAAGGGAAATTAAAGTCAGATACGATATAGGTATTGCACACAGTTAAGCCTTAAGACAGTAGCTTTAAATTATTCAAATTGCTTTATTTCAATAAAGCGTGAAGCTTAACTTGCCCTTAACGGTGCCTTTGATTAAATTCGAATTCCACGCAGATTCTCTAATCGTTTTCGCTGCCGTCTGTTAAAATCCCACGTGGGTGACCCCACATGGGATTTTAACCTCATTTTACTTTTCCAAATCGCTTTGATCCGTTCACCTATTGATAATGTTGTTAAATGTTATGAATTTATTATTTAACATTCTTTTTGTGTTGCTATGTGAGTTATTTATAGGTTCGAAGACGTCATGTCTTTAGTCTGTGCTTATGTAATTAGTAATGCTAGTACGCTGGGAGGCTAGATCGCTTAGAAAGCCAGATGGCTAGTTGAAATATTTGGATGATTGAAATATATTGTTACTACGTTATTATTATTTACTATATCAAAATGTTATGTTACTTTATATTTTACAAAGATCGTAAGTACCCATTTGAATTTAAAATGTTTAGTGTCCTTGATAATAATATGTAAATTGTAGCTAAAAACCATCTTGATCGGGGTTAATAAATAATTACCTAAAAAACTCTATTCTTTGGTCGATTTCAATTCAGTGATTAGGGCGTTACCCCATAGGTACTCGCTAAAGCATTACATAGCAGACTGATCTGATATTGGAAGCGCGTGGCGTCAGACTGTCGAATGTCAATTCGATCCCTAATGCGCTATTTAACTCTCGTTCAGTTTCTATCGCATTACCTAACACGTTTTATTACATCTTATAATCCGATCTTTATTCAGATTCTCGTACAGATTTTAAGGGTTACGTACTCAACTTTTTATTTGTAATTACTTAGTGTCTTTTTTCATGTTGTTGTATTTTCGATGAAATATCTTTTCTTAGATGGATGTGGTATTAGGGCAGTGGTAAAGTCTACATTGTGGATTAACTGGGATTTAATATTGGGATCCTTACTATTTCATATCTTATCCACAAAACTTGAAATTATAAAAATTCACCAAGTTGTTGGTAACAGCAATAAGAATGGAAGTCCTTAATCACAAGTCCTTTACCAAACAACTAGTTTGTCAAAACACTAGTTTCCTACAACAACAATTTCATTAAACAAAGTGTTAAAATTCAAACGGGTATCTGGCATTTTAAGCTGACGGTTCAATCATACATTGTAGTTCGTATCAGTACATACAATTAAATCTCCGAGCGCAATGTCCATTAACCTATCGGGAATCCGTGCGGAGCTCCTTTGCCGCCAGAGATCGGCTTCGAGTCGTACGTGGGGTGTTTCTGCATACAGAAGCAAGCAGTACGTGTTCGAATTTTGCATCCAATATATTCAGTGAAGTTGCATTCAATCCTAAAGTTCATATCGCCCATGAGTCAATAGAGTGCTGCTAATATCCTGCTTTGGTCACCATTTCTATGTTAGTTTTGATATTTAAGTAGTCACTGTCACAGTTACGTGATTCGTAGCACTACTGATTCATTTCCAATATAAAAATAAAGCCAAGAGAGAGTAAAACATCAAAATAATTACATGTGTTGTGGTGGT
>CAWVQL010000189.1:0-17991 GCA_963932265.1 Thymelicus lineola | reverse complement strand
TAGTTAGTCTTGTTTCCTACAGTATAATTATTATGGGCATATCTTATCTACGAAATTATTCGTATATAATTCTAAATGAAATATTGTCATGATTATGCCCCCACCTAACAAAACTTTTTAGCTTTCCTATTTTGTAAGAGTTTAATAAAATTTTACATGTCCTCACATTTAATCCAACAAACTATATCTACAATTTACGATCGTAGCAATTGCGGCTCCATTCTATAGATCTTGGAAGATCTTCATCAGATCCGAATATGTAAAGAACTAAAAATAAAAAAAAATATCATAAGTTTAGAAACATTCGATGTTAAAACTAAAAAATTTTTTTTGATAAGGTGAATTAAGTTTACTAATACACCTTGGCAGAGGCTCGTGTATAGCTTGCCTTAATCACCTAGGTGAATTTAGGTCTGCCGATTTAGTATACTTAATTCACCTCGATAAGTAGATTTAAATCACCTGGGTGCATAGGTGAATAAAGTACACTAAAAGTAGACTTAAAACACCTAGGTGAATTAACTCAGGTGAATAAAGTCGACGGCACCCTTATGTCTAGCAGTGGATCTCTAAAGCCTGATGGATGGATGGATGATTAAACAAAAAACCTGTCAATTTATGAAATTGCCTGACTTGGGATCAACGTACACTTTAGTTTATGTAAAACTTTACATCTAGCTGCTCAAGTTACAGCGATGACAGCTTTGTTTCTCCTCGGAGAGGGTCATTTGCAATGCAACCACTTGCTCCAAACTTTTTGTTATTTATAAACATTTTCCTCATTCCTTATTCCATTATGCTGCTGTTTTACAAAATCTAATTTTATGGTAGGACAAGTTGTTTTAAAATATATTATGTTAGGGACTTTTAGGAAATCCATTTTATTTAATTATTGTGTTATGCTATCAAACTCAGAATAAAAAGGATTTTGCGCCATATTATAACATGATGCAAAAGTAAGCGAATGAAAAATTAGTAAAAGAAGAAATTATAACTGATTCCTCTTTATAATAACATCGTTAAGAAAAGTAAATAAACTACTTTCGAGTACGGCTTTACATTTTTCATACTACATTTACATCTACATGTCTGTCTTTTGTAACAAGATGTAATATGAGCTACAAAATAAGAACGTTTTATACAAACTTTGAAGTGAAAACTTCTTTAGCATCGTTGTGATTTGAAAGTCGATGAAACGAAAAAGCGACGGTAAAAAGAGACAGACACATAAATTCATAAGATTTAACGTGGGAGAAAATGAGAAAGGAAGCATTATACAGTGTTTCTTATGTTCGGGGTTCTTTGAGTTCCATTAAAAAGTGCTAAGTTCGATTCATAGATGGCGCGAGGAACAAGATAGAAGATTCGTTTTATTGCTGGATAGATGGCGCTAGCTGCTCTTTTTACTCTTCATATTATGTTAAGAGATGGCGTTAGTTACCACTGTCTTCTTTTTATACAATGATATTATATGTATAAAAAGAGGTAAATATGCCAAGACGGCGCTGAAATTACGTCAGTCGAATTTAGTCAAGTATAGCGATTTTAATTCAGACAGTTGATAGCTGCCTCTGAGTGAGGGCGTCTAATTGTCTTTTTCACTATTATGGTTTTAGAAGTGCCATCCCTTTTACATAATTTACCAATGTAATAAGGATTGGTGTAGTGAAACAAAAGATAAACGTGTGTGTGTTGTAGCTCGGTCGGAACAAATTTTTTGGTTCATTTGTAAGGGCATAACGTATCTATAGTTTAATATCATTGTTTTTATAATAAAATTCTTCAAATATGCCGAAAACGAATGCAGAATATTGTCGCGATTATCGAAAAAAAATTTTTGAAGGTTTCAAGGTTTGGAAGGATACGAGATGTAATAGTTCGTCTTGCAGGAACCTTTGGAAGGTAAAAAAACCTGTGTAAGCTGGAAGCACTCTCATTACACGCATTAGCATTTTATTCATTAACCCTGTGACTTGGCGAAGTGCAAACAACTATGCTAAACTTTCAACTTGTAGTGTGAACGTATGTAACATGTCCGAAGCTCACGCTTCACTAGCTGCAAGTTACAACCCATTATCGGCTTAATGTACAGCACACGTTTCCTCGAAACTGAGAAGTTCTTTCTTTCTTCTCACTTCTTTCTTGGTCGGAAATATATTAGCGTCTTTGATATCGATGGTCATGACCACTTTCGATCAGGTGGGTCGTCAATAAACTTTAAAATGAAAAGAAAACTTGTCTCTCTCATTGACGGTTCTATTTACACTGAAGATAGCTAACAACCATCTCGATAACGTCGCTTTCAAAGAATAAAAACCGCGTCAGAATCGGCCAATTTATTTAGGATTTCAACATTGATACTATTCTATTACTATGAAAGCTTTACTCTCGATTTTGATATACGATACACATTTATGTATTATAAAATAAATAAATTGTGAACTACACACTAGTGCACTTTACCAGAGCAATCCCATGAGTGTCTAATCAAGTGTGTGCTTACATTTGGCTGTAGTAAGTGGGGTTGCATGTAATGGGCCTTAACGCACATGGCTGTGCATTCCTCTTGCCATTCCCGTATAGAATATTCATTGTTGATTTAGAGTGCTATTTAGATAAGATTAGATTAGGTTTTCATTAGAGCGGTTAGTCAATTTGTTAAATTCAAATTCAAATTCAAAATAATTTATTCATATAGGTATCACTGATACACTTATGCACGTCTTTTTTGGCTTTTCGGAAAGGTGCTTTGTCGTGGAGGAGAAGAAAAGCCTAAAGAAACTCCTCGGCACATCTTTTAAAATAATGAAAAGTTACATAATATGGTTAATACGCGGAACTGGATGCGGCACTAATTTCCAGGCGTTTTTGTTATTAATATATTCATTTATAACATAGTATCCCTTGCTTACTAGCTGAGATTTTTTGCTGAGTTAAAACGGTATAACAGAGATTCTATAATAGTTCGATTCAAATCATACTTCCAAATAATGTTCGTATAAGCGAAATGTTTTGTCAAATGCTTCGGAAGAAGAATATTTCCAAGAAACCGACAAACATAAATTCAAAGTTCTTCATAATGTTTTCAAAGTTATGTTTAGTTTGCTAATTCTACACTTAACCTGTTGGTTAATTCTAAGTTCTATATTGTTATATAGACTACCGTCTTTAATTCTAAGTTAAAGATCTGAGTCCAGCAGTAGGACAGTTTAATACTTATGAGGATATAAGAATAGGAAAATATTTTCTAGACAACACATTCAATATATACAATATTTTATAATTTATTAACTTATGTAATAAGAGCGAAGGGCCAGAAATAACGGGTCCAACATTTCTTTTTGGCCGGCAATGCATCGTTATAGTTATTGTCTTTGTTGTAGCTGATGTTTAAGGGTGACCTTATCTGCCTACCATCACGTGGCTTCTCTCTCAAACTTCTTATCTCTGTATTCCGTGGTCAAAACTGTAAAAATCTGTTTTTGTGCGTGGAGTCCTGCCACCTAAAATTGTTTTTATAGAATAAAGCATCATGTGTTTTACGTGTAATGGTGGCCATACACGATCAAGTATACTTGTTAAGTTTGCAATAGACTAGACGCCGCATCCAGTAAACTTTACGTGTATAGCTATTTGGCCATATAGCTATCTCATGTAGACTGGATGCCGTATCAAGTCAAACTGCAATATTGACAAGTACACTTGTTCGTGTATGGCCACCATAACGGTTACGGTAACATAGAGCTTATAAGCGACACTTTTCTCTTTTTGTTAGATATCGTGACACTGATACTTTCCGCCAAAGGAGGCGACCATCACATACTTTCAGATTCATCTAACACATAAAATTCCTAACAACCTTTAAACTCCTTTTCTTAGCATTGCTTCCTTTATTCAACGATCCAAACTTCCTCCAATTGATTTACCAATACCAAGTTGTATTGTACCAAGTGCTTCATTCGGTACTTTTTCAGAAAAAAACAAGTTTCTGTAACGAATTGTGAATAGGGAGCAATTGTTGTCTCAGCTAACTTGTTTCCAACAAAGCTGTATGAGAGAATAACGTTGAATGAAGAGCTATTGTTACGGCAGTTCACGACAAAGAAAATCTGCACTAAGTCAACTTTATACTAAATATTTATAAAACTAGCGGTTTTGTGGTATGACGCGATATGTAATCTGGCCGGAAAATATTATACAAGAACCCCAGTAAGTCTAGAATGTAAGAATTATGAATATGGTATACAAAGAACTTGAAAGTTTCTTCAGTGTCAATTATACGCCGTCAGCAAACAAGTGTTTAACTTCATAGCGTGTTAAATGAGTAAAATGACTTTATTTACTCGTTTTAGTTCTTACAGGATTTAAAGTAAGTATCTTTACAAGTATTAGAAATAATAGACACAAAAAAGATTTCAGTACGATTTTTTTATTGCGAAGTAGACATTACATTGAACGAGCCTTGTTTTTATCAATAAAAAAATTGGAAACATATTTCGAAATTCCAACGGGATTGGAAAATTACTGGAGTTGCTACTTTCGTTTTGTTAAAGTTGTTTTAAAGATATTTTGTATCATATCGTAAGTTAAAATTATTATCCAAATACGCTCAATGAATTTAAGAGCGAATAAACAGACGAATAGAAATAAATAAAAAACATTTAATGCGCAGATTGCAATTGCTTTCGAATTTATTTTATTATGGTAATTTAGTGTTTTTTTGTTAACCTTTTTTCATACAACCATTGTTCTTTTGGTTTTTTTTTCGTACCACCCATTGAAGTACTATTACTAGCGTATAGAACAGACACCCCGAACACGTATGTTCCAATGCATTGCCGCCACGTGGCTTCAATCTTCAATGGATTTGTTCGATTTTGAAAGGAGAACGGGGGCTCAATTTTGAAATTCGAACTTCCTGGCGGGACTCAGATTTTGTTCGAGATGTCTGTTCTATGTAATTATACTTCAATGGTACCACCATTGTTCTTTTGTTCATTCATAGCCAGTTTTTTTTCATACGAGTTTACAATTACTTAAGGGTAATACGATGAAATGGTACTTATTCAAAATCAATTAAGCTGCCTATCACTTATGTCCTATATCCATTCGTTGAATCGCCAATACGTTCGTGGTGAGTATCTGTAATCATCCAAAGTTCATCACATAAAGTACCGTGTTGCTGTTTGCACGGTTCGGCGAGCAGAGACCGGCTTTGTTTAATTACGGTAACTTGTCCACCCAAATTAATGCACATTAGCTCAATCGGACCACACCGCACGATTAGCGCGGTCTTGGGAAATGTAAACACTTTGATATTTTTATAAACAAGTAGTTTTCGCTCCTGGAAAATTGTTTCGTAAAACGAAAGAACGAAGAAGTACTCGTAAAAACGTCCTAATCATCTCAGGAGGAAAATAACCGTACGATTACAGAATACCGATATTAGTATAATAATACTACTATAATAAAATAATAAATATAATAATAATAATACTTTATACTAGAACAATAATACCAGTATAAAGATGAATACTATATGATAGTTATTTAGTTGTTTGAACGCGCAAATCTTTGGGATTCAGTCAGTCGGATTTAAAAAAATATTTTTGTATAGCTATGATTCGTAAGAAATGTAGACAAAAAAGAGTTGCTTCAGAGGGTATTTAGCTCAGGTACCCGAAGTGAGTGGTATTAAAATGTCAGATTGCACTTTCGCTAATTATTATGAAAACTTTTCTATCTGCACTAAAAGCTTTGCATATGTAGAGAATAAAGATTGGTTGGGTGGTGGTTCGAGTAATAATAACAACAGTGGGCGTTTACATCACTTTAGTCAGAAACTCATTTAACACAGGTTTTACACTGGTTATAATTAAACACGCCATTAGAACTGATTGTCTTCAATTATCCGAGTAACAGCCAACAAATAATAGGGCACGACGGCCCAGTGGCCTCCCATCACCCCTTACAGCCACCCCAATGCCTCGCATAATCGTCTGATCCTGTTACTCGTCAATCTGATCTCACAATACAATTCACACGTCGCGTTCCGTCTTAAAAGTAACCACGTTCTTGTCTAGGCGTCTGCTCAGCTCGAAGGCTGTATCCAGAATGTCCGTTCGTCGCTGGCAAGTTAATAGCTTTCTTCGGCTCTCCCGCCACGTCACCGCGTGACCAAATGACAGTAGTCAATTCGCATAGTGTTGCCATCTTCACAATCCGAATACACCTAAGCCTGGCCCGGCTTGACGTTCCATTTTATGATCTCCGACACGGCCATCGTGACAATCTCACCGTCCTCGGTGAGGCAGCAGGGGTCCATCTGGAAAAGACGTAACCTTCGCAAAGTAAAAGTTTCCCACTCGGCCTCCCTGACCTCAAGCCCCAAGGCTTCATAATGATAACGCATGTAGCAGCCAGAACTTTAGTGACAACGCAGACGACACATTTTCATCTTTATAAACTTCTAGACGAGCCAATCCTAGCCAGGAATTGACCCGGACGACACAATTCGTCTTTCTAATAACAAGCAGTCATCCAGGACAAGTCAGCCCTTTCGAGGGACCAGACTTGGACGACAGATTTCGTCAGATGATGCTAAACAAACCACCGTGACAAGTCAACCCGACCCGCGGGTGTAACTCGGACGACACATTTCGTCTGATGGTGCTAAACAAACCACCGTGACAAGTCAACCCGACCCGCGGGTGTAACTCGGACGACACATTTCGTCTGATGGTGCTAAACAAACCACCGTGACAAGTCAACCCGACCCGCGGGTGTAACTCGGACGACACATTTCGTCTGATGGTGCTAAACAAACCACCGTGACAAGTCAACCCGACCCACGGGTGTAACTCGGACGACACATTTCGTCTGATGGTGCTAAACAAACCACCGTGACAAGTCAACCCGAACCGCGGGTGTAACTCGGACGACACATTTCGTCTGATGGTGCTAAACAAACCACCGTGACAAGTCAACCCGAACCGCGGGTGTAACTCGGACGACACATTTCGTCTGATGGTGCTAAACAAACCGCTGTGACAAGTCAACCCGATCCGCGGGTGTAACTTGGACGACACATTTCGTCTACCTCCAATAGCACTAAGATAAACAATATCTTTACACACAGTACCCGAGAGCTTATCGCGGAAGCTTTCCTTCAAAAGTAATCAAGATGATCCACTATCGAATAAAAAAGCAACAGACTCACCGGATGATGTTACCAGAGTACCCCTAGAAGGGCGGTGCTAACAATAATGAACCTCCTTGACCGCAGCCTTGCTTCCATTCTTCTTGTCAGGACAGTTAGTTGTCGCGTGCCCCTTTTGTCCGCGCGTGTAGCAGGTCACAACATTTGGGTTCTCAGAAACGTTTTGATATTCACAGGTTGCATGTCCATACCACTGACATTGTCACTTAGTTTATCTGAAACACACACAAAAAAACAAAAGACAAAAACACGAAATGTCTAATTGTTATTTTTCTGAACTGAAGGTAGACGATAATTAAAGACTAACAAGATGTTTAAAATTGGAAACTCTTGATATCATTTACAGAACGCTTCTGGTGTCACAAAACAATATACTTGCACTGACTTTGAATAACTTTGTTAATCATAACTACTTTGAAAGATACTGTACAATGACTTTATAATACTTCGTTGAATCAAGCACAAATACAACGAAACGATTTGTAGTTTAAGCAAACCACCATTCTAATCAGTTCTTCCTAGTCAATCTTATTTTAAGGAAATCCTTGAACTTACTCGAAGCACAATTACTTAAACACAAATTCATGAAATCTTAACCTTGAACATTCTGTGAGGTGGTTTTCGACAGTTCAAGATGACGGCACCATTTACACAAGATATTACACACTATCGGATTATCCAATCTTGCCAAGAACAATGAAAAAATATGCCATACCAAATCGCTGTCCCATAACCTCAAATCTTAATGGCATTTTTCCGATCCTTTGTATTCGAAATCTAGAATCCCCACTTCACATGCTTGCCGTCCACCGCTTGTAACATCATATCTGAAAAACCTGAAATGCGGATTCTTGCAATCCGAATGAAAAGACAGTACTTTTCCCTCAAAGACACGTCTTATGAAATTTTTTTTTTTTTGTTTTATTTGGTTTGTTGTCTTGTGTTGGTTTGGTGTCTTGGATGCTATTACTCCCTCGGCCATCTCTGACAAACTGAACACGTCCTCGTGTTCTATGTTCAAATAGTAACGCACTCCGTTCCACCGTTCACTTCCACCATAATTGCTTCTCGACTAATATCGACATCTTGCGTGAGGCGAATATCTGGGGGTAGGTTCACATGTTTTCTTTGTAAAATTCCACGGTTCTCATTTACTCGCGTTTACTGTCGTTACGTTTCTCATTGCAACCAATTCATTTCAAATATCATCCGAACCACCGTCATTCTTCATTTATTTTCTGACATATGTGGGCGAAATTTTCTCACCATGTGGGTCCATTCCACTTCCGATGTAGAGAATAAAGATTGGTTGGGTGGTGGTTCGGGTAATAATAACAACAGTGGGCGTTTACATCACTTTAGTCAGAAACTCATTTAACACAGGTTTTACACTGGTTATAATTAAACACGCCATTAGAACTGATTGTCTTCAATTATCCGAGTAACAGCCAACAAATAATAGGGCACGACGGCCCAGTGGCCTCCCATCACCCCTTACAGCCACCCCAATGCCTCGCATAATCGTCTGATCCTGTTACTCGTCAATCTGATCTCACAATACAATTCACACGTCGCGTTCCGTCTTAAAAGTAACCACGTTCTTGTCTAGGCGTCTGCTCAGCTCGAAGGCTGTATCCAGAATGTCCGTTCGTCGCTGGCAAGTTAATAGCTTTCCTCGGCTCTCCCGCCACGTCACCGCGTGACCAAATGACAGTAGTCAATTCGCATAGTGTTGCCATCTTCACAATCCGAATACACCTAAGCCTGGCCCGGCTTGACGTTCCATTTTATGATCTCCGACACATAATATTCGTGCATTTATCGTGCGTTATTGCATATAGATTCGAACTTGTTAGAAAGCAGTAACGTATTCGTTTGCTCCGTGAATTTTTAAAAATTTTAGTGGTTTAAAGTGCAGCTACTGCAATAAAAGTTATACACCTGTATGACTGATTCGAAAACGCAACGAGTGGAAGTTATCCGGAACAAATCCGAGGTAAAACACCGATTTAATAAGCAAATTACTATTTAAAATTTTTACCACCCTGACCTACGACAACTCGCAGCATCGACAAGTCACCGCGCGGGCGCTCTGTGACTCATCGACTCCGCCGCGCTGCCGTATAGTACGCAACGCACGCACTGGCTTTATCTATATTCTACATTGTTTTCGCCTTAACGTGTTGCTCGCTTTTGTTAACAATTATGAATTGCGCTGCTTGCTACAGTGTTATAAGTAACGATGAGGATAATGTGGTTTGCGCGTTGGATGGGTGCAGTAAAGTGTATCATATTCCCTGCATTGGTGGGATAAATACAACGAAATTAGACGGAATTAGTGCTTGGGCCTGTCCCGAATGTAGCTGTGCGTTGAAGAAAGGTGGGGACAATAGCTTTACACCTGTTGGCGTCGCTAAAAGACATCGCGACGACCCAAATGTCACTTTCAGGAAAAAAATGCCATCCATGTCTAGTACCGTTGTTGGAGACCAGGAAATATCCACAAACTTGTCACTCGAAATTCGTAGTCTGCGTGAAGAAATGGTTAGCCTGCGAAACCAACTTAGCAATGCAGTCTCATTGATCATGAAGTATGAAAGTAAGTTCGAGAACTATGCGATTCAGGTTGAAGGACTTCATGAAAAGCTGAAATTGTATGAGGTTAACAGCGAAATATCTGCCGTCGGGATAGTACTTAATCAGGACATTAAAGCTACAGAGTGTCCTCGTGAGTCCTCATCGCATTCAGTAGACGTTGAAGTGGAAAAACCTGCTCCTGGAGATAAAGCGGAATTGCCGAAGCCCCATACCAATAATATATCTGCTAAGTCAAACAAAGTTGTTCAGCTCATGGCTGCGTCTCAACGCGACGCCGGCCCAGCAACCAACGTGCAACGAAACTTCGAAGTGAAGAAGAGGACTGGACGTCAACTTTCACTTGCTGGTACAGCTGGACCTGATATAACACCACTGAAGGCTGTTGAGGCCCGCAAGTTCATACACCTGTGGAACATGATGTCCAGCGCCGATGAGTTTCGTGACTACCTTAAACAACTATGTCCCAATGCCTCCTGCACAGTCGAAGAACTCAATCCAAGAGGGAACTATAAATCTTATAAGATAGGTGTTCCCACCGCCTGTTTTGAAGTCTGCATGTCTATTAGATGTGTGGCCTGTTAACGCCAGATTAAAAACATGGATTGTCTATAAAAAGCGAACGAACCAGCAACAGCCAGACAAACACCAGCCGCCCTTTCGGGCACCAGAAATTCCGTCAAACCATTAGTTCTGGGTGCAAGTCCAGTAATAAATTTGTTACCATCAACATGCTTTATCAGAATGTTAGAGGTTTAAAAACGAAGCTACGAACGTGGCGTAATAACATTAGCGTTCTTGAGCACAATATAATAGCTGTAACAGAGACCTTCCTTGATGAATCCGTATGTGACGGTGAATTATTGTGTGGAGATTGGAATATCTTGCGCCGTGATAGACCTACGGCCTGTGGGGGAGTTCTACTGGCGGCGCAATCATCAATTTCATTAATGCGACGGCGTGATCTTGAGACAAAGAGTGGAGAGGACTTATGGGCTAAATTTTCATGGCATGGCCAGTCAATCTATGTGTGTGTAGTTTACATCAAACCAAGTTCTAGTGATAGTGATTACATGACCTTTTTCAACAAAGTTGAAAGTTTTATAGCTGACCTAAAAGGTAAATTTATAATATTAGGAGATTTAAATCTCAATAGTGCATCTGTTAATATTAATAACTATTATTGTTTCTTTGTATCATTTTGTAGTATGTGTGAGAAGAATGTAGTGATGAATACGTATGGAGGAATGTTAGATGTAGTATTGGTCCAGAAGAGCGATAGCATTCGTGAAGTGTTGGTCACCGCAACGGAGGGAATTGTGCCCCCTGACGCGTACCACCCACCGTTAGATATCATAGTGGGAATCGATACAACCCAAAACTTTGTGCTCCTAGAACCGAGTAACGTTGATCCAGTAAAGGACTGGAATTTCTATAAGTGTGATTTCGAATTGTTGGCAGCCTTACTGTCTGAACACACATGGTCTGATGTTTTTGAAGCTGATGACGTACAGTCCGCATGCCACCATTTCTATAGCGCTATCTATGACATATTTGACCTTTGCATGCCAAAGAAGCTTAGGAAATTAGGAACAAGTAGGCGATATCCAGTTTGGTTCACATATGACATCATCCAGGATACTAGGCGAAAGTCGAAACTTCACAAAGCTTGGAAGCGAACTAATTCCGACGAAGACTACCATCGATTCGCAAATATTAGGGCAGACCTTAAATTTAGAATTGACCTTGCATATAACAATTACATAGAAAGCATAGAGTATGATATCAAAGTCAGTCCGAGAAGGTTCTGGCAACATATCTCTAGTTTGCGGTCTAAGGGCGGCTTTGAGCCCACTATTACACATGAAAATGTAACCCTTTCTGGGCCTAAAGCCGCGGAAGCTTTTGCAAGCTATTTTGCCAGTGTCTTCTTACCTGTTAATGCGGATCTGAAAGTACCCGAGGGCACCTCCGTGAATCATGACAAGAACAGCAACATGGTAACTCTATTGAAGATAAGTCCAACTGATGTAGAAAACGCAATTAATAAACTAAAGCTAAATAGTTCCACTGGTCCGGATAATTTACCCCCTCATGTTATTAAAGGTGCTAAAAAATTGCTTTGCCATCCACTCTGCCACATTTTTAATCTTGCCTTGGAAAGTGTCAAGAGTAACTCCAATACCAAAAAGTTCAAAAAAAGATGTGGTAGAAGAATACCGACCTATTGCAATTCTGTCGTCACCGGCAAAAATTTTTGAACACATATTGCATAAATATTTATACGCTCAAATAGACACGATATTATGTAATGAGCAGCATGGCTTCAGAAGCAAACGCTCAGTGGACACGAATTTGTTAACTCTCGTTGAGTACATCTCTGCGCGCCTCGATAGGGGAGTCCAGGTCGATGTACTGTACTTTGATTTTCGGAAGGCGTTTGATAGGGTCAATAACGACATACTACTCGAAAAGCTTGGAGCCATTGGTTTTGCTCCAGGTCTGCTCAGGTTCTTTGCAGACTACCTTCGAAACCGCCAGCAGTATGTCAAGCTCGGCATCTACGAGTCTCGGCCCTATCACACGCCTTCCGGAGTCAGCCAGGGATCGATTCTTGGTCCATTGCTGTTCTTGATTATGATAAACGACCTGCCTACAGTCATCGCTCATAGCAAGTGCTTACTTTATGCAGACGACCTAAAGCTCTTTACTGAAATTAAATCAGAGGCCGACTGCATTGCGCTGCAAAGAGACGTTGATTCTATTTTCCAGTGGAGTGTTGAGAACAAAATGGAGTTTAACATGAATAAATGTTACACAATGACATTCGGTCGGTTGCGGGAGCCCCTAGAGTATCAATATAAAATTAATAGTCATGTTATGAGTAGAACAGATTCCTTTAAAGACCTAGGGGTCACATTCGATGCAAAACTCACATTCCACAATCACATGCTAGCTTTAGCAAAAGAATCCCAGAAACGCCTTGGATTTGTTTTAAGGAGTGCCAGGGATTTCCACTCTATTAGTGTTATCCGATTAATTTACAACGCACTAGTGCGTTCAAAACTAGAAACCAGTGCCTGTGTATGGAATCCATACCAGTGCACCTACAAGCTCCTACTCGAAAAAGTACAAAAGACCTTTTTACGATATTTGTACAAGCGTGTTTGCGGATACTACCCCTACTTGTATCCTAGTAACTTTTTATTAGGTTTTTTGGGTTACAACTCCTTAGAAGTCAGACGGGAGCACCGTCGGTTGATCACTGCGTGCAAAATACTACGTGGCACGATAGATGCACCAGATCTGAGTGATGAGCTGTGTCGACTCTTTACGCCAGATAATTATCGTAGGAGTCGAAAACATAAACTGTTTGCCGCACCCTCGGCGCGTACCGTCGCGAGAGCCAACTCGCCTATCCCCCACGTTCTCACCGCGTTCAACGCTCTTCTGGATGCATACCCTGAGTGCGATTTGTTTGCGGATGAATGGTCGGTAATATTGTCTGTATGCTTGAAGTTTTGTGAGCGAGAAGTATAAGTGTGTTGTTTATAATTAATGTAATAGGTATATTAAGATTTGTATATTAAGTTTGTATATTATGTAAGATTGGTATATTAAGTTTATAATTAATGTAATTGGTTGTTACCGTTTTAATTATAGTAAATAAATAAATAAATAAATAAATAATGTCATCGTATGAAAACGACGCGACGTAAGAAAACGAAACAACGCACACTGTTACGGTGTTTTCATACTAATAAGTAAACATACTGGAACATTTTTATTTATTCATATTTTGAAACAATAGGGATGTTGACTAATTTTAGGATTCAATTTTATTTTATAGGTAAAACCTCAATATTCACGAAAAAAATATTATAAAAATAATAATCTTCAATTTAAAAACAAAAATTGATAAATAAAAATCATTATCAAATTTCCCACGCCATAAGCCTTTTGGACTGTGACTCTTTACTCAAGCGAGATTTGCATGTGGACCAATCGAACTGTCAGCGGCAATAAATTTCGGGTCCTTCGCAGTGAACCTCGAAATTTCATCTAAACAATGTGACTTTTCTCGGGTCTCATTGAATTATGTGAAAAATCCAGGAGGAATTTCAGTGGGAAGGTATTGTGCGACGATGTGAGTGAGAGTCCCAGTTCAATATATCCGAATATTCTTTTGAGATTGGAGTGACACAAAGCGTATTGTTACAGATGAGAGGGTTCCATTCCGTGCCGTTTTGTCACGCAGCCTTCCATAGATATTGTCTCTGATCGGCGAGCTACCCGCGAATTCGGTCACGTGCCAAGATTTCATTTTAAACTCAGACTTGCGATAAGCCGACAAAAGATTTTTTGTTTTGAACATCACGATATGGATCATATTTTGTTCCTATAAAAATTTTCACCTGTTTTTTTTTAAATAAAAAGTATTCAGAATAAAGACGATAAACTAAAATATGCCTAATTGATCCCGTCATAGATTTTAGATTCTAGATTATAATTATTGGAGGTGTGGAACTCCTTTAAATCAAATTTCATATTTAAGCCCGGGGCATGAAAATTTATGAGGAGTAAAATCAAACTTTTTCCATTACGTTATGCGTTATATTTGTAATTAGTAACACAGAATCTAGATGGCGTTTTTACTGAGCAGTAACAACGCCATCTATCTATTAATGATAATAATAATTTTGTTACTGATTTGACAATCGCAAACTAGGTGGCGTTGTAATAATCTTGTAAGTGTAACTACATACTCGTATATCGATGGTTTTGTTACTTATTTGACGATCGCAAACTAAATGGCGTTGTTACTGATTTGATGATTGCAAACTAGATGACGTTAAACTTCAGTCGTGTGTCGGAGCTGACATACACAATTTTTTATTTATATGAAAGAAATAACGAAGGAACCTATATCAATAATTCGTGAAGATATTTAAAGCCAGATTCGCAATTTATCCTTAAAAATTTCGTATATCAATTACAGATATTGATATTGTAAACGTTGGCGAAGATTGTACATCGTAAAAGTTACAGAATTTCAGATATCTATAATAAAAGAAATTGAAAAGTGTTCGCTAGATCAAAGAACCTTATCTTATCCAACTTTCATTAATGCAACTTTGGTTATTAGGAGCCATTATAGGAAAGGCATAAAATCCATAAGAAGAACAATGTAGCCGTCGCCGGTGTAAATTGTTTAATGGTCCACTTGCGATTCTCGTAAAACTAAATTTTTGTGGGTGACTGTAGAGGCGGGGGACATCGGACCTCGTTAAAACTCCGGTCGTTCGATAAATCTTGGGGGTTTACGGTACAACAAAAATTGGGGTACTACGGCACAACGCTTGTGGAGTTGGTTTATGGTGACGTATCGAGGTTTAGAACGGTTACATAATAATTTTGTAAAGTAAACTCCTCGTGTTTCTCACATTATTGTGCAATGCTTGCTGTTGTATTATTACTACGAAACGGAGTCATATGATAAACAGGTCTTAATGTTTTACCAAATTAACGGTGATTGGTCTTAGCATTTCTATGCATTTCTAGCTTGTATTAAGCAGTTAACAGGCCACTTTAAAGTTCGATGATAGAGATTAACATAAGTTAGGGTTAAAAAACAAACTTTAAAGCATGCTGTTTTTCTGAAAGACAGTTGTTGTCTCACTCGAGTAGGCAACGGAATCCCCGTATGTGGATAATATGATCATAAACGCGTCAGAATGGAAGAAAACTAATAATTGTAAATAGTGCCCTACAGAATATTGTTCTGTACGCATTGTTATGTAGAAACTATTGGGTTTCTATTAATGTTACAGTCTTAAAAGATATAAACATAATATCCCAGCAAAATTACTATTAAACTATACAGTTACCCGAGATAATATTGCAAAACTATCAGCGGGAAACTGCGGGTGAGAACTAAACCCACTAATGGCAAGCAAATGATAATGACGCGAGCGACAGCGCGGTAATGACGCTCGGACGATTCCATTGCTGGATATATTCCAGATATTCCAAGATTTCCAACTTCTATTCATTTACTCACACTCACTTAAATACATTCAAGAGTTAATAGTGTCCATTGAAATACTAGTTGTATTTTATGAACCAAATGTAGTTGACTATCGTGCGTGGCATAATACCATGTACCTACCTATGATAGTTTAGTGTTAGTAATGAAATGAAATGAAAATGATATGATAACAATTGATATAAAAATAATTAATGCATAAATGTTATGACAGTTCATAGGTGGTGGTTAGGTATTGTTGTTAAAGATTGTTCTTCATCCAAAAATTCATCCTATGTCATAACTGCTTGGCTTAGATCACTTCTCTCACACTCTTAATGTAGGCCATAGTCTACTACGCTGACCGAGTAGAGATTGCCAGGCTTAACACATCACTGAGGTCATTATGAAGAACGCACGCACGTTTCCGCATAAATGAATAAGGCACGCAGGTTTCCGTACGTTGTTTTATATTAGGTAGTTGTTATTAACTTGAAAATTAGAAGAGAATTCGAACCCATATCTTTTTGTCTGGAGACCTAACTTTTTTTTTCTAGAAATAGCCGGCAAACGAGCTGACGATCCACCTGATGGTAAGTGGCTATCGCCGCCCATGAACATCAGCAACACCAAAGGCATCACTGATGCGTTGCCGGCCAAGAAAGAAAGAAGAAAAAGAAAGAAAGAACTGGCTCTCAAGACCCCAGCCGGAACACAACGAGTCGTTTGGCGGCAGACTCATGCTCAAGGGTGGTAGCTATCCAGGTGAACCCCATGGAGAAATAATAATCGTAATAATGGTATTAATTAATTAAAATCAATATTACCAATATAATCCCTCCGAAGGCCCTACCACCAGCGGGTGTTTACCGGATTTAGTCGCCTTTTACGACACCCTTCCAGCGTGGGATTGGGGTTAGTATTTGAAGCCGCCCCAATACGGCTAAAACTTATAAGCCACTTGGCTATCAGTTCATTTTTACAAACGATAATATCTACCTCAACTTTTAATTTAATATGTAGTGACTAGTTGTTTTAATATGAAAGTTTAATTAATAGTACATGATTTGCCTCAAGGCGACATTATACTATAGTACATTAATAAAATCCATGTAATAAAATGAGCAAGCAGACTAAAACTCCAAAGTTTTAAAATAAATATTCCCTTGAAATATGGCGAAGACAATGTAAAACTCTGTGAATTCGCGAGCAAGCGAAAAACTTCAAAACTTCAACGATGACTAACGACAGTTCCTTCAAAAGAAGGAAATTTTTTAATTCAATTTTGTTTCTATTGAAATTTTATCGCATAAAATTGTCTGTTGACTGATTATAGTTCTTTTGAACCACTTCCAGCTTAAAGTTTTTAACAAAGTTATGAAACTAACAATCTGAATGGAAGTTTTTATTACTTGTAAGTTTTATTGTTTTGCACGCTTAAACTAACTTAGCCTCTGCGTGCGTAATGGAATAAATATTTTCTTATCTATTATGTTGAAGAAATTTAATGTCTTGAACACGATAAGACTTGATAACGATAACATATTTTCACATTTTTATGACTTGGTACTATCACAAAATCGTCACAAAATGTTTCATGTTCTCTAGTGTCAAAAAATTAACAGATACGTAGTTTAACTATGATATTATTATCATAGATATCGCTATACAAAGATGCTGTCCGATTTAATTTGCTGAAAAAAGCAAAGAAAGTATCGCATATTGGATATATTCGTCGAATACTTAGTAATTGTGTCAGTAATTGCGTTTTTGTGCAATATTAATCATGTCTATTCACAATGCATTATCGCTTCAAATGAAGTCTGCAATAAATCTCTGAGGGGATATATACCTATTTCAAAATTCCAGGGCTGTCTCGTACATCAGAATTTTTATACGTCGCTATCGGATAGATGAGTCAGCGTGAATGTTAATGCATTTCGGTTTGTATATCGCGTTTCGTCAAATGTAAACCAAGCCTGGATCATCCATCATACGGCTCGCTATCAGCTGTGAACTAGGGCTGTCAGTTTTGATTTCAAAGCTAATTAATATGATTGCAAAATGTAATTATATTTTTAATATTGTTGGTGTATTTAATTATGATTAATTTAATAATATTGTTCACCAATATTCTAGTTCACATTTTCAT
>CAWVQL010000188.1:0-30599 GCA_963932265.1 Thymelicus lineola | reverse complement strand
AGGTATGGTGTACTAAGATACAGGCCAAGGCTTAGTTTAGACACCAGATCTCCCACAGATTACTTAGCACTTACATATCTTTTCCTTTTATTCATATTTTAAAATGTTACCTGAATGTAATTTGAGGATGAGATGAAATGAAGATTTTTGTATTGTATAGTTTGCTATCAATCGTCAAGAATTGGCCATTAAATGTATTTTATTTCATAGTTTTTATAAACTTCATAATAATAATTCCTTTATTCAACTGACAGTTGTCAGACTCAGATTCTCAGATTGCAAAAGCAAAATATTAAGACTGATGCAGCTATGGAAAAAACTGTTATAATGGCGTGCGCATTGGAAGAGGAAGAAGAAAATGAAATTCGAAAAGAAGAAGATTCTGGGCTCATGACATCAAATTCAAAAGGCAGTCAGTTGAACAGCAAATACTATACGTTATTTCCCGGCTTGGTGGATGATGATCAATAAACCTAGATAATTGAAAACTTTAATTTGTAACTTTAATTTGAGGGAAATTAAAACACATAATACTCATTATTTCTTTTTAGTTTTCGACTTTGTCTCATATTTCAATAACGTAGTTAGTTATCGCAGTTTGAGGAACACCATTCGGAATCTCGAATGTCCGAAAACAATTATATATAGGCATAAACGAAGGCGATATTATCTCCTCACAGGATTCGTTTACTATGAAACGTTTCTCCTAATGCGTTGTCAAAAGCGTCGTGGCATGGCAACACTATCGGTATTTTGGATACCTTCCGTATTTTCAGAAATGCGTGCGGACGATGCGGATGACATATACCGACGCATCTGTCATCCGCATCGTCCGCATCGCATTTTTGAAAATGCGGAAGGTATTCAAAATGCCGATGACGTCATACGTAGGGCGTGTGCTGGTACTCAGTGTTGCCATGCCACGATGCTTTTGACAACGCATTAGGAGAAACGTTTCATAGTAAACGAATCCTGTGAGGAGATCTCGCATTCGTGTTTATACATCATTGTTTTCGGACATTCGAGATTCCTAATGGTGTTCCTCAAACTGCGATAACTAACTACGTTATTGAAATATGGTACAAAGTCGAAAACTAATAAAAAATAATAAGTATCGTGTGTATGTGTGGAAATTAAATTTCCCTCAAATTCAAGTTACAAATTAAAGTTTTCAATTATCTAGGTTCATTGACCATCATCCACCAAGCCGGGAAATAACATATAGAATTTGCCGTTCAACTAACTGCCTATTCAAATTGATATTATGAACCTAAAAGCTTCTTTTTTTTCGAATTTGACTTTCTTCGGCCAATATGCAGGCTACTACAACAATTTTTCCATAGCTGAATCAGTCTCAACCGTCTTCACCGTTTTGCACTAGAGGTTGGAAGAAACTGCAAAAATTGTTGGCAATACTAAAAAATCCGTATGGCGAATCCGGACATATGTGCGAGGGTATCCGCATACGGAGCGTCCGGGGCGGACGATGCGGATATATGTGCGTTCAACATAACTCGTGTTTACAAATACTTTTCATTAAAGTCCCCAACTTGGAGTCGAGATTTTATTCATTACCGTGTCACTTTTCAGTATATAACAAAGTACTCTGTGCCGTCACCTGAGACGTGACGTCGGGCACGTAGGGATAATTATCCTGTGAATCCCTTATAATAAGTTTATGCTGAATGACTCACTAGCCTAATAGTTAGTGTCTAAGTGTGTCCCGGTTTCGGTGTCCAATACCTACCGTTTAGCTGGAAAAGAGGGGGGGGGGGGGGCACTAACTCGACTCTAACCGGTATTAGCATTTTAAAGCAGAATATTTTTGAAAGACCTTTAGACGAGAAATACAAAATAATCCGTCCATACTTTACCTGAAAAAAAATTGTTTTTAAATTTTATTTTACTGTTAGCCTAATAAAAATGTATATATCTTCTCGTATGTCAAATTACAGCTTGCTAGCACTAAGGGCTACTAAGGGTCTCTGTGTTATGTTGCGGACATACGGACGGACGGATGTACATGACGAAACTATAATAATACACGCGGTATTATTATGGAAGCCTAAAAATACCATAATAAGGAAAAATAATTAAACCTTAAAACTCGCTATCCACAGCAAGTTTCGCTATCAGTGAAAACAGCGAATTTTACATTGTTTATAAAGTGTTTGGCTGTACCAACATTTTTCTTCCAGCAAAGTCCTGTAAAAAATGAAGTGACTCAGCAACTTAAGATTTTGACGCTGATATCCGGGCCCAGTGAAACCGGATCATCCTGACGGATCGCCGCTGCAGTAGGGGGCTGACTTTACACGGATTGGTCTAAGTTACGTGTGAAGCGGAACAATCATTTACTTTATTTTATTATTAATAGCCGGCAAACGAGCTGACGATTCGCCTGATGGTAAGTGGCTATCAGCACCACCAAAGGCATCACGCCAGTCAAGAAAAAGAAAGAAAAATGATTGTGTGGTTTTATGAAACCACGGTAGGTATAAGTGAAACTTTTTTTCGTATTGTAGGCATTTAACTAAAAATTTTTGGATAAATATTCGATTTAGGGTATTAAAATGGCATGGAATAGCTGTGTCGTTGTTTATCAAAAGCAAGAAATAGCAACATTTACATTAAACATTGATAAAAACAAACAAATAGCGTGGAGCACTGACACAAATGAGTAATAGTCTATAGTATAGACTATTTGTATAGACTATATACACACCACACGGTCAGCTGCGAACCATCGGCGTGGCGCCGCCATATTGGCCTCGGCTGCTCTGTCGAGCGCCTTTCACTTTACCCCCACTCCGCGGCCGACCGTCACGCGACATGCGACACACAGACCAAAAAGTTTGAGACGATGTAATAAAAGTTTCACTTTAAAAGAACTGGCTCTCAAGTCCCAAGACGGAACACGACGAGTCGTTGACGGTTTATGACTCAAGCAATAGGGTGGTTGGTAGCTATCCAGGCGGACATCATGGAGAAAAGTCTTTCCAGGAATGTAATTACTTACTTTTTATTCCGCCAATATTAAAATCAGTTAAGAATTGAAGGTGAACCTAATAGAGTTTAAACGAAGCTTACCATAAATATTGACTGGACTACTTATTTGTCGGCTAAATAGTTAAATCTAAATAGATTTACAAAGAAACCGTACATTCCCCGCAGTATTTTGTAACTTAGTCGTGATAAAGTTTCGTATTTCAAGGAATATCTCACTTATACGTACTTTGGAAACTGTCCACTTTTATATGGTTAGCTACATTTTGTTGAACTTGAAGTCATGTGTGGAATAAGAATAACGCTAAAATCATTTGTTACGAGTCATGACAGTTGAATAAACTTCGTATATTGATATACACAGGTAAGGAAAACATCGCACTTGTTGATGTGGGTGCTTTGTTGAAGGTAAAGCTAAAAGGTTGCCTATTGTATAGATGTCTCTGAATAGGCGTTATTTTGTTCTATCATAATATTAATAAAATACAACAAGCTAAGTGCAAGTCGAACTCGCACACCAAGGGTACAATAAACTTGCAGCTAATAAATAAATAAATAAATAACGCTTCACACTCATAGCCCCCACACTAGGATTCCCTGTGTCGTGGGTGCCATGGACAACACACAAGACAAGGACATTCACACCCAGACCAAGAACAGAAATTCAAACTCATCATTCAAATTTCTGCCTCGCTGGGAATCGAACCCAGGACCCTTGGCGCGGCGATCCGGCATGCTAACCATTGCGCCACACGGGTCGTCGCTGAATGATGTAATGAAACTATGTAGCGAAAAGATTACCTGAATTGATTAACAAACTTATCTTTGCCGCTGGAAAACTGTCATCCCCATACAATGTATGGCATACATCAACAAAGGAGCTATCAATTTACCAACTGCATATAAGTAGGTATAAGCTATTTTTGGTGATGTAGGTGTTGACTATGCATGCTGAGGTACAGGTGGCTGACGTATTAGGGTTCCGTTCTCGTGTCTCTACTCGTGTCTCATTCACCAGTCCATTGCAATTTACAATGTAAATAATAATTATACCATAATATATAAAACCCTGAAAGCTAAATAACGATAAACTATATTAAAATCCTAAGTATATAAATTCATAGCTCGCTTTCGGAGAACTCAGTAAAACACACTGTGGCGATTCAAACAATAATAGGGATGTTGACTAATTTTAGGATTCAATTTTATTTTATAGATAGAACCTCAATATTCACGGAAAAAATATTATAAAAATAATAATCTTCAATTTAAAAACAAAAATTGATAAATAAAAATCATTATCAAATTTCCCACCAAAAACGTCACGTGACGTCACTAAACGATATTCAATACTATCTGTCTGCTAAGTTTGTTGAATTTCCATATAAAATTGTTCCAATGACGTCATATTCTCAAAATGGCGTTTGAGGTCACGTGACAGTGAGTACAATTTTTAACATTTTAAATTAATGATATTTAATTTATTGTGATTGATTTCAATAAAAGAATCATATTTTAGGCCTTTAAATGTTACCACTAATATTTTAGACATAAATTTATATTCATTTATAATTAGTGTCAACATCCCTATTCTAGTCTATTTTACATTACGGATGAATCTATTATTCACGATACTAAACAAGCATTTATTGCCGATGTGCGATTAACTCTACTCATAAATTAGTTGTAACATCCTGAGAGAAATCTCTATTAGCCGCAACAATAACGAATAGCAAACATCAAGAAGTGGGGGAATATTAATATATTACAAAAACTGATTGAGTTGTAAAGCGTTTTCATACTGAAGGGTTCAAACTCTGCACTAGACAGACACTATTCGAAATCCTACTAGCTAAGAATACTGACCCCAATCCCATGCTGGCAGACTATGTCATAAGAGGCGACAGAAGCCCGCTTAGTAGTAAGCCTTAGTAGTAGACTTAGGTAGGATTATATTATAAACATTAAATGAAATGAAATGAAAATACATTTATTCGAGGGCATAAAAAAAATACAACAAAATTTCACAGGCTACATAAAATCAAACAGGCGCCTGCACTGCAGCGTGACCCCCGAACAGGCCCAGACTCAGCATGAGCCGTGCTGCACAACATAAGTCATGACAGCACAGCGCTGATATTTCAGCTTTACGAGTATTAAGTACCTACATACTAAGTAAATCATATTTTAACTAGTGATTTTTCCAAAAGCCTGCTACCACCATCTTGCTTGAATTAGCTGACAAAGGACTCGTCGTGTTCTGGCTGGGGGCTTGGGAGCCAGTTCACTTTTTTGAAGTGAAAACTGCTTTAGGCGCGTTGGGCATCTGAGATTGGAAAAACCATTGAACTCGCAACACTTTTAAGTGTTATCGTAACCGACACCTCTGTATGTATGTATTTTGTGTCAAATAAAAATTGTAGTATAATTTTTGTAGCAGCAATTTATAATAATGAATAAAAAAATACTTCATTTGAAAGTATTTCGTGCAGAATAAAATATTTCCTGACAATTCAAAAAATATACACGCGGTGGTTCAAATTTTCACTTCTGTCGGCACTCCCGGAGTACCTTTTCCTTTTTGAATTGAAACTTCTTTAGAATCGTTGTGATTTCAAACCGGATGCAACGGAAAAAACAACAGGTAAGAGACACAAATACAAAAATGTGTAGGAAAGAATGAGACAGAAATATATTCGGCAAGCATGCATATAATATTTTTATTAGCTAGTCTTTTATTGAAATAGCCGGCTTACTAGCTGATAATGTACCTAATGGTAAATGGCCACTGTCGCCCATGATATAGACAACACCAAAAGCAAGAAAGAGAGAAGAAAAAGAAAGAAAGTCTTGCCACTTTTTTTCTCTTCTGTTTTTTGCGCGACGCCGGTAATACTCGTACTTTTGGTTTGGTGTAACTGATGTCCATCGACGACGGTGGCCACTTACCATAAGGTGGATCGTCAGATTTCTTGTTTGCTAGACTTATGTATGTAAATATTAATAAACATTCTCCAAACAAGCTTTTATTTAAATAAATTAAAAACTTTATTTACATTTTAAAACATGAGTACAAAAAAAATTCTAAGGAGAAGAAAATCAATTTTACAATAAATAAAATCATCCAAATTATAGCTTTCCAGCACTAAAGGTCTCTATGTTGGTGACGGACAGACAGATGGATATGAAGAAACTACAAGCGTTCTGTATTTACTGCGGAACCATAAGAAACTTAATACTAGTGTTACAACTTCATAGTGCATTATTGTAAATTACCTTACATACATTACCTTATATTCGTTTTAACTCATAAAACGCAGCGATACCATTGTCCGTGTGAACACGTCACAAGTTAAGATATTTCCCCCTTGCCACGCTCGGCTCCATAAGGGCGGCATTAATTCGACGATATTATATTTCTGAAGCGATTCCCTTTATTGACTCTTCGACTTCATAATAAATTACCATCTGTACATCGCTTTATATTAAAAGTTGAATACTAATAGAAGCTGGAGCTTGAATATATTATAGTCTTTTTAGGGTTCCGAAGTAAAACTGGAACCCTTATAGTTTCATCATGTTCATCCGTCCGTCCGTCCGTCCGAAGCAAAGCGCTGAGATCCTTAGTGCTAGAAAGCGGTAAGGCATGGATATACATTACAATATGTATTTTATTTTTTTTACAACATTATATTTATTAAAACTCCAGGATCATAGAATAAAATATTGAAAAATATTTTTTTTCAGGGTACCTCCTCTACAGACAGGTAACGTGAGGATGAATTTTTTGTTTGTCGCATACCCTATAATGTGGGGTATCGTTGAAAAGGTATTTAAAAATTATATGGGTCTTGTAAGACCATTTTTGAAATTAGGTCCGTAATATTTGGCTTTAAAGTTGCTTTAAAGTGCTAATTTTGGTTAGACTCAAGTGTCCCCCCCCCCTGCCGGCTAAACGGTTGGAGTTGGACAAGTGAAAAATTCTTAAAAATAGTTTCTATGATGAATTTACAAGGAAAACTATCACGGCTATGTTAGCATAAGCTGTGGCATAAGTAGTCAATGAGTAATAGATAAACTCACTACTTCGGAACCCTACATTGCACGTGGCCTGACACGCACTTGCCGGGTTTTTTGAGTTTTATATGGATATTGACATATGGGCAAATGCTGACAGACGTCACACTTTCGTACCTCGTGAAAGTAAAATGTGGGAGTGAGTACAGAATCATGAGTTATAAAACTACCGCTCATGTTCTCAAAGCAATGTGAGTTTAATAATAATAATAATAACGCTTAACACTCATAGCTCCACATTAGGATTCCTGGGTGCCATGGACAACATACAAGACAAGGACATTCATACCCAGACCAAGAACAGAAATTCAAACTCATCATTCAAATTTCTGCATCGCTGGGAATCGAACCCAGGACCCTTGGCGCGGCGATCCGGCATGGTAACCATTGCGCCACACGGGTCGTTAAATTTGAAATTTGAAAATAAATGTCCTTTTGTAAACATAATATCATTGTGTATTTCACCGTTTCTGGTATACAAATATCTTATAGATAGAAGAACCATTTTAGGAAGTTCAAGCTGCAAGCAACTTTACCGGATCAATAGTTAAAATTTAAGTATATAACATACACAAAAATTCCTAAGTTTAAAAATTTTACTCAGAATACAAACGCATTCCTGTCTAAAATCCAAGTCACTGGAATTCTGACGGAATTCAAGAGATCTCTTGAATTGGAAAATCTTGTTCCACCAAGCCATCGTCCAGCTGCGTAGAATGTGATAATATGCACATACTATCGGTTCGTAGAAGCCAAATACCTTGCTATAGTGATATAGATCGTATGTTAATTAAATTAGGTTCAGTTTAATTGGAAAGATTAAGGATGTATTGTGTGCCGGAAAGGAATGCTGTAGTGTAGATAATTCAGAATAAGACTAGCGATACTTCTATCTAAGGTGGGCCATTATTAGCATGTATTGGATGTGAATAAAGATTTCGAAGTGAAAACTTCTTTAGGCGCGTTGAGGAATTTTTGAGGCATTTTTGATAAAACCAATCAGCTCGCGACATTGTCAGTTTTAATCGACACCTATCTGTGGCGCCATCTCTGAGAGAAGTACAGAACTATAGTTACTTAATTTACAGCTCGGATCAAGATTGTAGTTTAGACATATTTTACGAGGCGTTGGCAGCCATTCACTAAAAATGTAATGAGTAACAAAACACTTCATTCAGAAGTATTTAATTTCCTGCACAATAAAATATTTCCTGACGATTCAAAAATACACGCGTAATTTTTTTAGTGTCACTTCTGTCGGCACTCCCGGATTACCTTTTTCCTTTTTTATTAGTTAGTCTTTTATTGAAATAGCCGGCACACTAGCTGACGACCCACCTGATGGTAAGTGGCCACTGTCACCCATTGACATAGACCACAGCAAAGGCAAGAAAGAAAGAAGGAAAAGAAAGAATGTCTTATTAATGAAATATTAAAAATAAATCTTAATATACCATTATGATCTCAACCAAAGAACTAATAAGTTAATATTTTGCTTACATGAGAATAAACAGCTGCCATTTTGTTTAGGTAAACAGTAACTTTGATGTCATTAAGATTGATAATGTATGTACATTATTTCAAGACTGATATTTTAGTAATTATAATTAATGGATGAAAGTTAGAAAGTAAGACACCAAGGTTGTTCAGAAAACTCGTTTTATGTTTAGTAAAAGGCTTACGTTTTGAGATACTTAGCTGATGTTAATTATTTGGAAGATTGTTTGCCGGTTTGGATTACTCTATAGGGCGCCTTGAATACTAATAACTGAATATTCTTGAGCATATTCTCAGACATTGTCTATTATTGTTGTTAGTTATTTTACAGTTTTATTTTGTTGACGATATCGGATGAATTTGCTGGCAGAGACTTGGCAGCACTGTCAAAGAACCCAGATTCATTTCTCGGCTTGGGTAGATATAAATGTAAATGAGAATATATTTTTCAATTTCTGTAAATTATTACTTAATATTAATTATTATTATTATTTATTAGTCATGATTAAATTAAAGCCATTAAACACTTATGAAGTATTTAAACGTTCTTTTATTGCTTTACAGTATGGTCACAATTCAAATAAAAAATATAGATATATCAGGTATAGGTAAATATATTTTTGAGCACTATATTAATCATCTCCGTTAACTTAAGGCTTGGTAGATATTTGTAGCAATACTTAAACTAACAATTATGTTGTTCAAATAATTAAACATAATAAATGAACACATAAACATTTACACACTCTGTACTACAATTAATATTCTATTCTACGTCTCCGGAGGCATAGATATGAGTAGATACATTAGATGAGATAATACAAACTCCGACGATATAACCTAAATTAAGACACTTAAGATACATACAAATACACTTAAGACACAGATCATTTTACCATATTAAATATATCCATCTGATAAACTTATGGAATAAAGCATTGTACAAAATAATTAAAAGTTACGCACGTTGTCTTAAGAAAGAAATTATTTCATTTACTCCTGGGCAATTATTCACTTTGCAGGCGATTGCTCTACAATTTCGGACTTGCTGGTTTTTTAACATTTTTATAAGCAGTATACTCACATCGCTATAATACATTCCCTAACATGTCTTCTCATTTCTTTGTTCTATTTTCTGTATGCCGACAATGCATTGTTAAAGCCTATAGTGTTAGTGATGTCCATGAGATGATGGCTTACCATCAATTGGGTCGTCAACTCGTTTGTCGGCTCTTCATATAAACTAGCATAAAATTAAAAAAAAGCCACCTGCTATCAAAAATCCTTTTTTTTTTTTTTCAAAAGAAAGGGCTTTGTCGCTGTAGCGATTATGTCGCCCTGGTTACAAAACGTTTCTTATATACTAAACAATTATAATTGTTATTAACCATGCCTTATAAAAATCCTTATGATGAGCTCTTTAATTTGATACCTATATTTCATACACCCATACTTCAAACAATGGCATCTCACAGCCACCACATTTGTTTTTTTTCATTCCATGTATCTAAGAACACTTGAGTTATCAAGACAAATCTAACGATATCTTAATTATGTAAATCTGTTGAATGGTTTGGAAGATACGAGGTAATAAATAATATTACAGCGTATATACATAGATACATACAAGATACGCGTGAAAATCATAACCCTTCCTTAGCAGTTGGGTAAATATAATAAAGTAATTTTATTTATTGTGTTTTATTTCTGGTGCACCCGAATTAATAACGTTCCAGTGTTGCTTTGATTCGAATGTAGCGAAATTGTCACCGACATGTCGGTCAAAAGGATTTGGTGACTGGATTCGAGCTGAATTTCAGTGAAATTACAATAAGCAAATTGAATTGCTTGTTCTCTACGTACGTCCTGCAGGCAACCGTTACTAAGGACCCTGTGATTATTTTAAAAACAGAGTTTATGGCCATCAGCGACACCGAAGGCATTACTGATGTGACGCCAACAAAGAAGCGGGGAACTTTTCATATTAAATCAGTGTTAAAGCACGGAGGATAGAGGTAATTTAAAGAGATACGAATATACAAAATTGTTTTTCCTCCATCTACTTTGTAGAGTCTATAAATTGATGAAATCTTCTAGGTCACTACTGTAATGACATTTTACGGAGTCTGAAGTGTAAATATAAGTTTAATCAGAGGAGAGTTCATCATTTATTGCTGTTAAGCTGGAGGACGTCTTGATAAATTAAAAGAACCATACCTACACACTACCATTTTCTTATATTTTTGTTGATTTACTTGTATGTGTGTGCAATTTGTACCTTAAAGGCAAGGGCAAATAAATATAAATTGGGTATCCGTTGAAAGGAGCCGTACACCTAAAGATTAAAAAGGTCCGGACCACAGCTTTTTATTACCAATAAATTCAACCCACAAACCTACAAGCTTTTCGTTTATTAACCTCTTGCTGTATAAATAAAGAACAGCGACAACATTCTTACAAATTTTTACATTACTGAGTAGTAATTGGATTGGAATCATACGATCATTCATTCTTGCTGTATTAAAAAACAAATTAATACTAATTTATTTCCTGCTTTCTATAGCTATCTGCTGCTGAAATGACACATTTGACTACAAAAACAACTAAAAGGATATAAGATGCATTAATGTAGTGAATTGCAACTGTACAAATATCAACACAATTGCAGACTGGTAGTGAAGCGGAATACCTTTTTATTGAAGTCACACTTGGACATGATAAGGTCTTAATGTATGTGTTGTACACATAGGATCGCTCCGCAGATTAAAAAAATCTACCCATTGCTATTAAAATTGCGTTAGCGCAATCATTACTTCTACCTATCCTTGACGATAATTGCCATCTGGATGTTACTGAAGAGCAATTAAATAAGCTTGAGCGTCTTCAAAATTTTTATACATTAGATTCTTATATTTTTACCGTCACCGAATATTTCCGAATTTTGTAATAAACCCAAGTGGCTCCCAATCCGTCTTCGTTGGGATGCACATATTCTCTCTGCTTCATACTGCGTACTCTTCAATCCCTCCTATCTCAAAGAACGGTTTAATTACTTTGAATCACTTGACCACATGCTCTGAGATTCCTATAATCTCTCGCTTCTCTCTTCCTCGACTTCCTTTTTTATTATCATCACTAGTATTAGCAGTTTGGTTTATATATAACCAAATAACATCTGTAGATCGCTGTTTATTAAGCTCACCCTACGCCTCATTGGTATTCCACTTTGTCTCCTATTAAATCGTAAGTTTACCTGGAAGAAATCGCTTTTTAGCGATAAGGCCGCCACGTTAATGTACTCGTATTTGTATTTTAAATAAAGTGTATTGTACTGGAAAATATTTTTGATTCCAAAACTATAATAGTAACTATTTTAGTAATGTATCACTAATAATCATTAGAAATTTACACAATTTAATATAATAACTTTATTGTGTTTCAGATAAGCTCTAAGCCAGGTTGAATCAGTAAAACTGTCCGGTATATCTATTGTAACAGACGTGATGTAAGCCCATGCTACGCCAGCCAACACACCACTGCGAACCGCCAATGTGCAGCTGCCTACGACTTGATGCCAAAGCCATAGCCACAGCCACAGCCACAGCCACAGCCAAAGCCAAAGCCAAAGCCATAGCCATAGCCATAGCCAAAGCCAAAGTCATAGCCATTGCCATTGCCATTGCCATTGCCATAGCCGTAGCCAAAGCCAAGCCCGTTATATTGACGATTCCCTTTAGTCACAGCCAGATGGTGAAGGGAATACCTCAATATAATTATGTAATAGTCGTAGTGTAGCCTTTGCTATGCAATACTTTTTGGATAGAAGTAAAGAGTAAATTATGTGAGAGTGACGGTCGGCCTGTCATTGTTTTTTGATTATTGATGTATGTCAATTGCTAAAAGTAAAAGCTGAAACCAGAAATTGTTGTATTTATTCCACTAATTTTACACTCAGAAGTGGTATAGTGGAAGTGGAATAGTAAAAAAATGTCTAACTTGAAAAGACGTCATAAACCACGACCCACAAATATCTACGTCTGAAGATGATGAGAAGGCGGATGCCCGAACGTTTCAGCGTCACACGCCAGACGAACTATTTTCGGGCAGACTAACCACGAACCAAGAGGAATGAAGCAGATCTGCTTATTGAATAGCCGGTCACTAATAGTGAAAGCATGACTTGACCAGTGGGTAAGAGCACCTGAGTCCAGCAGCATCATTTGTATCCGTGTGGTGGGCAACAGAGGGGAAAATAACGTTGTGACTTCTCCGTCCGCAACATTATGATCTACACGGCGTGACCCATTTGCTGCCGACAACTATTTCGCGGAAAGAACAGCTATGTTGAGGCTGTTAATATAAGCTTGGAAACGATCTTGTGTCCACCAAGGAAAAGATTGACGAGTCGAAAATTGCCAGGAGCCTTAGCTATTAAGTCAGGTATATATTTTTCTTATTAGCAAGCACGTCTAGCTAAAGGAAATCAAAATAATAGTTATGAATGTCTGAAAAAATATTATCTGCTTTGAACCCGTTTTAGCTCTGTACAATTTTAAGCTGCGACAATTAGCGTCGGTAGGGATAACATTAAACTGGATGATTTGTACTCAGGGCCATGTATAGTAACTAAAGTAATTGGAAGGGATATATATCAGATTAGGAGCACCAACGGTTACAAAAGATTCATGGGTTTGGTCTCGAGAAGACGCATTGTTACTTTATTATCCCAGTCACAGATAGTTTTAGTAGTTCTGATGAGCAACGAGAGTCTGAAGATGTAGAATAACTCGAGAACTAATCATTGTTGTGTGTTTCCATTGCGGGAGCAATTGTTACAGGATGGCCGACTGTAACAGACGTGATGTAAGCCCATGCTACGCCAGCCAACACACCACTGCGAACCGCCAATGTGCAGCTGCCTACGACTTGATGCCAAAGCCATAGCCACAGCCACAGCCACAGCCAAAGCCAAAGCCAAAGCCATAGCCATAGCCATAGCCATAGCCAAAGCCATAGCCATTGCCATTGCCATTGCCATTGCCATTGCCATTGCCATTGCCATAGCCGTAGCCAAAGCCAAGCCCGTTATATTGACGGTTCCCTTTAGTCACAGCCAGATGGTGAAGGGAATACCTCAATATAATTATGTAATAGTCGTAGTGTAGCCTTTGCTATGCAATACTTTTTGGATAGAAGTAAAGAGTAAATTATGTGAGAGTGACGGTCGGCCTGTCATTGTTTTTTGATTATTGATGTATGTCAATTGCTAAAAGTAAAAGCTGAAACCAGAAATTGTTGTATTTATTCCACTAATTTTACACTATGCTGTGTAAATAAGCAGTGACCATTGTAATTCTGCCCAGTTTTACACAGCATTACAAAGCATTTATACCTGTGATTTAAATTAATATTATTATTATAACTGATACAATTAACACGTAAATTATTTTGCTTCTACTTTAGAAAAGGTGCTTTATTGTAGAGGACAAGCAACTTGAATAGAGACACGTCATAAATGAAACAGCTTGGATATGACGCTAAAATAATCAAAACTGACTAAGTATGAAATAGACTTTTGCATACAGAAAAACTTTATGCAAATATCATATTAATAAATCGCTTATAGCTCGAGTTCAAACACACATTACAAATCCTCTAAATGACCGAGGGATATGTAAAGATCGCTTTATTTCCGTTTAGTCAAATAATATATATTGTTTATTAGATAAATACGACATTTCCTATTATTTATTATTAATTTATGTAACCTTTACGAAGATTATGGAACTTTAATCAACACAATAAAACGGCCAGGATCCTCAAAATACAAAAATATGTTAAGATTTTTTATTGCTGCGATTCTTCCACGGTACTGAAACACGGCCGGTGGCAATATTATCTCCATCCGTCTCGCCACCTCCGAATAAAGAACCTCGGCAAATCTCATAATCACCTTCGCAGTCTTCGGGGATGATAGTCTGATTCTTTTTATTTACTTGTTCTTTGAAAAGTTTGAGTTTTAAACAAATAAATGCGCACACACTGAAGCCCTCGCATATGCCACGCTTTTTTGTGTCAAGGAAATATTTGAACTTCAAAAATGTCTGCGCCGGCCGAGAATTGCGGTCCTTTGTTACGAAGGAGGGAGTTTGGTAGTGATAAAGTAAGCTATAGGTTTGAGTATGATCATTCACTGCTCCCGACACAAGTAATTGTATGTTATATGGGCTTATAGCCCAGCGGCTGGCGTCGATCCTAATTGATCGACAAAGTTAAGCAACTGCGGTCACGGTCGGTAGTTGGATGGATGATCGCTAGTGCCAAAAAAAATCTTGAGCGTTTCCGTGCTTTGGAGAGCACGTGAAGCCTTTGGTCCCGGTTGTTATTGTAAAATAACAGTCGATAAGCCATGTCGGAGACCCTCGGGTTTGAAAACTTCCGACACTCGGGTTAGCCACTAACCCGTCCACCAAACCACACTGGAGCAGCGTGGTGGAGTAAGCTGTAGACCTCCTCAAGAGGAGAGACCCGCGCTCAGTACTGGGCTATTAATGGGTTGAAGCCACACAGAATTTTCTTATTTGATTCAGCCGCAAAACGACTTTATACGACTTGTTAAGTTTGCCGGCTTTTTAACCCTCTACGAAAGAAGTGGGGTGTTATAAGTTTAACATGTCTGTGTATCTGTATGTCTGTGTATCTGTGTATCTTTATGTCTGTCTGTGGTATCGTAACTCCCAAACGGATGAACCGATTTTGATCTAGTTTTTTTTGTATGAAAGGTGGCTTAATCGAGAGTGTTCTTAGATATTATGTTTCGTGTCAATAGAACTGTTGGGTTTTTTTAATTTTAATTTTATTATTAATATTACATACAAAATTCAAAAATTATCTATAATATTTCTCTATTATTTTATGATTTCATACAGATCAACTATGTTTTTCTACCTAAAAGCGCGACTGCGCGATTTTGTGTTTTAATTGCCTTCATTACATGTTTTCCTGAAAGTATTCTGCATTGCCTTGAGCTAGAAGCTACGCTGAACGCTATTCCAGCAACAAAACGATTCAAAAAAATTCGACAAATTGGATCAAAAAATGTTCATAGAAAGAAATGCTTTTCGGCGAAATTCTTTATGGAAAAAATACTAAACTTACTTATACTCAAAATTATCCAAGAAGCCATTAATGAAAGCTGCCATTTATTACTATGAACCAACCTTTTACGAACGTCTTTGAGCAAAATGGAATAATTATTTAACTGACATGAATACTTACGAACTTGATACTTACGAACAAAGGATTTTGCCAAAATTTGGTAAAAATCCCTATTCGTTTTCATTGACGTTATTTATAAATCATAATAAACGTTAAAATCTAGTAAAAATCCCATCACATCATAATTTATGCAAAATTGAATAAAAAAATAAGGCGTCGAATCAATGTTATATGAAGATGCTAAAACTTACACTGACGTTAAGTGAAGTGTCGGCTTGAAACCACTTATAAAACCAATCATAATCGATACATTACTATAATCGAAACTTAAAATAAAAATTAATTTATTTTATTTATTTCTTTGTGTTTAACAATTAAACAATTTAATTTCTTCTCTTCTATAAGAACATGACCAAAAGTGTTTATTACGATAATCTCTAATCGCAGCCATTTGAACTAATTAGAATAGGGTTAGAATATTCATATTCAACCGAAACCCAAATTTCATACGCTGGATGCGGCGCGGACGAATTAGCAGTGACTTTTGTAGGAAAAAAATATTTTATTATAGTCGTAAATACATAATTATTGAGCGTATAGGCACGGTAAAGTAACTTATGTAGCTCAATGGAGGCAGTATCATTCCAGTTACTTGTGGATAGCTAAATGTTTCGGTTTTTAGAATTTACAATTTAATTATTGAATCGATTAGAAAGTCTTACAATTTTGAATCGATTTGTTGCAAAAATTGGTTCTTTCGTGAACCGATTTTTTTGTACATCTCTAGTGTCACTGCGATGACAAACGACAAATATAGCTTCTTAGTTTGTGGGGACTATAAACAATTTTTTACATGGAAATAGCCGGCAAACGTGCTGAAAACCCACCTAATGGTAAGTGGCTATCATCACCCATGGACATCAGCTACACCAAAGGCATCACAGATGCGTTGCCGGCCAAGAAAGGGAGAAGAAAAAGAAAGAAAGAACTGGTTCCCAAGCCTCTAGCCAGAACACGACGAGTCGTTTGGCGGCTGACTCATGCTCAAGGGTGGTAGCTACCCAGGCGAACCCCATGGAGATAATTAACAATAGTAATAATGGTATTAATGAACTATTAAAAATTTAAAATCAATATTACCAATGTAAACTCTCCGAGGGACCCTACAAACAGCGGGCCGGATTTAACCGCCACTTACGACACCTATCCGGCGAGAGATCGGGGTTGGTAGAATACTAAATTAAGCCGCCTCATTACGGCTAAATTTGACTAAAGATTCTTCTCTAGATTTGGGCTTGTGTAAGTAGGGTCCAACATCGCGAAGGACTTTTTTAAAGACGCTATAGTTAATCTATAACTATGTAAACTAAATATGTAAGCGTTCGTGTCTTAAGTAAGAGACCTGTTTACAACTTAATTATTTTAATTACATAATTATTCTACAAATTGAAGTAAATTAGAATTTGCTGTTACTCGTATAACATGAAGCTGTCCCAATAAGATTGACTTCAGACGGCGCCATCATGAACAAAATGTTTCCCGGTTGAAATTGACAATCTTAATTTTAATTAATACAAACAAAAGTCCAAATTTAACATCCGATATCGGCAAAGTTTGACCTTTGCTTATTACAGAGTACATAAATCGTTTGTAGAATTATAGCTTAGTAGACTATTAATTATCATTATTATTGTTATTGGAGTTGTTTATTGGCCTACCCGTGAAGAGCCGCTTCATTCCGTCCAAGTTGAAATGCCCAAAAATGTATGGACCAAAAACCCGGAGTCGATTAAATCGATTTAGGTTTTGCAAGGTAGAGTAAACATAGCATATCCCAAATCCAATAATTATTTTCAGTCAAACAATCGCCAAGTATTGAAAAAATCGTAACCAACTGACTATAAATCATTTATAAATCCGTGATATTTAGAGCGGTTTTACAAACGATATTGTGACGAATTGTGCGTATTATTGCGACTTTTGAGAGTTAAGTAAATTATACATGTCTACTGAACATATATATATATATATATATATATATATATAACATTATTTATACACATACATGCTGTGTTTCAACTACGTACTGAATTCTGTAAAACTACTCTAATGTAGCAGCGTCATATCAGGTGAGCTATGATCATTTTTTGAATATATACCTATTATATATTATATATACCTATTATAATTCACTGGCATTATTATATAAGGCTATTAATCTAATAAATGAAAACAACTGAATTATATGATATATTATGAAGTACCTTTATTGATAAAATGGTAAAAATGTTAAATATTATTATTTTCTAAATGGGAAATGCAAGTGGTCGTCGTAAAAATAAAATAATCAAAATTCAAAAGTAACACGGTCACAACACAGCGAAAGCTTACGAAGGACTGCGCGCGGGACAGGGTTGGTCAAGGTTTCGCTACCTGGATAACAATGGTGCGAATAGATTCACATCTGTTATCTCTTTCTTTCTCATAAATTGTAATTCCTTATCTATATTCTCCATCTCTTTCACAAGTGAGCAACAAATACAATAACAAAACAATGAACCACTTATTCAACGCGCTCTGCTTTACCTAATAATTTTATTGTTGTATGCTGCTGGCCTGCTTGGTTATAGTTTTATGCGAAATTAATTGCGTATTTGCGACCTCTTATTTAAGGTCTACTTTGCTGTTCATAAATTATTTTAATCGACTCTGGGTTTTTTTTGGGCATCCTCCTTTATCTAAAAGCATTTATATTCTATGTTCAGACAAACATATGCGTTTTTGGAACGAAGTTCCTTATCGCGCGTTGTGAAAGGGGGCTAGACGGAAAATTACGACACTTTTTGATTCCTACGAATGACGACACTTTTTTGAAGTGATTCAGAGAGTTTTACAGAGATGGCGCTGTACTGTACAACTTTCTGAATTACGCTAGCGTGATTCAGAAAGTTTTACAGAGATGGCGCTGTACAATAAAACAATACTTAAATCGAAAGGAACTTCGTTCCATCCGGGTGTCCCTTGACACCTCTCACGTTTTTTGAGATATTATTGTGGATTACGCATTGGATACATAAACGTTACAGTTATACCACCACAGAAGACATTATTATGTCTTATTATGTCTTGCATAATGTTATACAGGACTCTTGTATCACCTAGTTTAATAATAAATGATAATAATAAAATATTTTAGTTTAATACGACAGTACTCATGGCGGTAGGCTATTTTACCTGCCTGAATGGCTACCACCCTCTTAGAATCTATCACTGATTGTTTTTACGTGTTTCAGTCGCATTGTCAGAGATCCAAAAATGCGGAACCCCCGAATTCCGGTTATAACGGTGACGCTACTGCCTCTAGTATTACTAGGGTTCGAAGTATCGGCCTCTGGTATCGATACCGAGTACTCGTGTGGTATCGACGGGTAAGGTATCGATACCAAAAAAGTATCGGTCCTGAAGTATCGATACTACTCAGTATCGAGTATCGAGTACTCGCGAGGATCACAGTCAGATCAGAGCTAAAAAAAAAAAGGTCGTCGACAGAGAATTTCATGTCCCGAATTTCACTTCCAGGCTTTAGTCCGAGCGCGCGAGCGGTAAGACGGGCCACAGTTGATCTTTTTCCATACGAAAACACTGAAAAGTACCAGTGCCGGATTTATATTTTTATGAGTGTAGGCCAATTAATTTTCGCCGCCCCATGTACCTTTCTAAAATAATAATTTTCCATTCATAGTAAGGAAGGCACTGAATTAGTGACTAAGAAAGTGCGAAAAAGACAAGAATTACAATTTTTTGCGACACTTTAATAGCAAAATCATATATAATATTCATCTTCTGAAATCTGCCGCCCCTAGGACGCTGCCGCCCCTAGGCCGCGGCCTATACGGCCTATTGACAAATCCAGGACTGAAAAGTACTCAGTATTTTAAAAGTACTCGATACCGACGTTTCATATGAGTACTTACGAGTACTTACCAGGTACGAGTATCGAGTACTCAGTATCGAGTATCGCGAACAAAAGTATCGATACCTACTCAGTATCGAAAGTATCGTTCGAACCCTAAGTATTACAATGACAATGATATCCAGCTATCGCCAGTTCGTCTGTACATTTCTTCGTTATTTACGTATAAACCCCCAGTTTAAGGACAAAGACCAATTACCAATATCGATGGTGCACATCGTTTTGCCATTCAAACTATAACAATGGAATATTATCCTGCCAAGTTGGATGTAACAATACACGTTTGGGCGGAGCCAGTTCGATTATCTGGCAGCCGTTCAACCGCAGTCGGGTGGAGGGGCTATATTTAAACTTTACTGACTTGATTGGATCGGTATGAGCGGGAGAATGAAGTGGCAGGAATGTACCATCCGCAGTCATTCGTACCTACCGTACTTCCCGTATTCGTACATACAATACTATAAATTAATGATTGGTATACAATGTATGGAGCACACGCATAGCATTTTATATTAGTAATTTAATAGTCCGTCTTAGGGATTTTTCGATGCAATGCATCGCATAGTGGCATCGATGTTATATCGATGTGTCAAAAAATACATCGATGCTTATATACATCGATTGTTTTTATTTTTATTAGCGTTGGGAGTTGGGACTAAAAAAAAAGATCTTTGGCAGTGAATTTCATGTCCAAAAACCAAGGTTTGCCTCTTCGATGCATCGAATAAAAAACATCGAAGCTTACTCAATGTTGAGGTATTAAAAAAACATCGGATTAAATCGATGTTTCCATACTTTACATCGAGTGTTTTTAAAACATATATCGTGCATCCCTAGTCAGTCTCTCATTACTTTTCCTGCTGAAGTATTGGAAATCCTGTATTCATTTAAGTAACAATGACTTTTAGAATTTTTGTCTGTTTGTCTGTATGTTTGATGCCACTTCCTGATACTGCATAACTGATTTGAATGCGATGATTTAGCGTTTGTTTTGAATAAGAAATATTAAGCAGATATTAATTTCATGAATCCAGTTTTAATCATTTTTCGAATCTACTAGGGAATAAGTTTCCCGGTACAAGACCTATGACGACACACAAGTCTCAGATACTTGAGACTATTCCGGACGTAAAAATGCACTAAGGCAGTATGTAAGACGTACTCGTACATACGTACCACTTCTTTTTTCTCTCCTCACGTTCTTGTTCGGCAACGCTTCAGTGATACTTTTGGTGTCGCTGATGTTCATGTCGACGATAGCCACTTACCAGCATGTGGGTTGTCAACTTTGCCGACTATTTCCATAAAAAAAAACTTATTTTGTTCACATAATGTTACGTCATAGAATTGCGTTATTTTTAACCGACTACAAAAAAAGGAGGAGGTTCTCAATTCGACTGTTTTTTTTTATGTTTGTTACCTCAGAACTTTGGACTGGGTGAACCGATTTGGATGATTTTTATTTTAATCGAAAGCTGGTGCTTGTCGTGTAGTCCCACATAAATCTGAGCGAGATCTGACAATGGTATCCATGTCAAAAGTACAATGTACTTCATTTGAAGTCGGTTATTTTTTTGTTAAAATGTTAGATTATATTATCAGTGTTCAAACTGCAATCGCATCAAGTTACCGATGGCGCGCAGTCCGAGTTCCGACATGGTAATTATTGCACCTTACGGGTTGTCAAGTAATTATGAAGCAATAATACATTATACCTAATACCTACCATAATCTAAAGTGAATTACAGTTCAGTACGGGCCAATACGGAAACGCTCATGAAATCTGAATTATTCCGATCAAATTCCGACTGCTCCGATGTTGCTGATGTCAGTTACGATTGACATAAGGAATTATATCAATCGTAACTGACATAATAAGTGTGGATCTATTTTAAACTTTGTCATAAAATGCGATCACCCACAATCACACACACATACACACGCAACACGCAAGATACACAGATACACGCAAGCAAACTCAAAGGGTATCTTCTGGTGTATTTATTAGATTTTTTAAAGAGACGGCACTCACAACTTTCTAGTTTTTATAGTTTCCCTAATTAAAAAAATCCTCGTATTCACCACGAAAACAGTGCAATGTAGTTAACGTGCGCAAGAGTTGGCTCGCCGCCCGCGACTTCGACAAGAACCGATCACGAATACTCTTCATTCCCCACCTCTGATTTGATTGTCGATGTCTTTGATCAATCGGACGCGATTAGCAAAGCGCGCTAGGATTTACTTTTAGAATGCCTTTGTTAATTTTATCGCTAAATCCAATTGAGAAGACGGTATATCATGCTGTGACAGTTTCCACCTGTTGGACTGAACTGCCTGATGGGAAATGGTCATTACTCATTACCGTACGTCGATGGTAACGGAAGTTGACTCGTTGTTGGCCAAGATAGGAGTGTAAACTTTGTTGATTGGACAAATCGCAAATGAAAAATGTTTACTTTATACATGCTTGTTGTTTTATTTATGCGTGCTCGGTATTCTCTACGTGATCGCATTAGAAATGAGGAGATCTGTAGACGAACAAGGGTAACCAACATAGCTCAAAGAATTAGCCGGTTGAAGTGGCAATGGGCTGGCCACATAGTGCCAAGGACCGATAACCGTTGGGGAAGAAAGGTCCTCGAATGGTGCCCATTTCTCGGAAAAAGGAGCATAGGACGCTCCCCGACTAGACAGATTGACGGCCTGAAGAAGACAGCGGGCATCCGCTAGATTCAGAAAGCTCAGGACCAGTCAGAGTGGTGAAAGTTAGGGGAGGTTTATATTCAGCAGTGGACCTCCAAAGGCTGGATGGACGATCAAGATGTTTCAATCAATCAATCAAATATTTTATTTGTGAAATAAGGTACATAAAGATGGAAACATTAAGACATAGTTCGCTTACTCTGCCAATAATTGGCGTACACAATTAATTATGGTTAATTTCTACAAGTTAATTATTTGTTCAATTAAATGTTTGGATATTTGTCTTTCCACCAGGCGCTAATTAAGACGAAACTTGACACAAACGTAAGTCTACATCCACAACAGCAAAACTGGGTGGATTTTATCCAGATTGTATGTTTCCATAGAATGATTAAGACGTTTATATGTTTGTGATTTAGTTTTATGAAATTATTTTTCCGCGGGCAAAGCCACTAACGGCAACTAATTATGTTACAAATATCTATTAATTGAAAACTATTAATATTCTTGTATTATTTTTAGTGTGTATAATTATGTACCCTTTAAACGAGTGTATATTTGACTATAATTTTTGTTATATTATTGACAACAAAAAAAGATCAGTACCATTATAAAAAATGAGAAAAATATAACCCTAAGGTAATAATAAGGATATAGCTGCAAAACAAAAATAAACAGGAAAAATCGTATGATATAAAGTAGAGGAAAACCCCGTAAGATACCAGGAAGAACTGGTATGTTATCTATAAATAGCCTCTTCCGCGTCCGAACTATGTTACGACGTATTGAATATGTTTTTCATGTTTCGTATAAGATCCACGAGGAATATATTTCTTATTCACAGAACTGTAAATAGTCGCGTTTCACGGATTAAGTGGAGCGAACATGAAAGTACATATTATAGTATAATTCTTGAAGCAACGCAAGAGAGGGATTTTACCTTTTTTTTCTTAAAATAAGTTAATGCTTGACCACCTGATGGTAAATGGAGATGTGGTCGAGGATGGTGAGTGCACTAACTTAATAAAAGCCTATTCACTCTTTTCTTAAAGAAATCCACGTCATAGGTGGACGGTAACGCATACGCAGGCAAATTATTCCAATAATTCGTGGTGCGCATAATGAATGGCGATCCAAACCGCGTCATTTGTACCGGCGGGATGTTCACTATGAAAGGGTTGCGTGCGTCGTGTCGTTTGATGGAGGAACGGGGAAGGGAGAATTGATTCAAATAATTCTTGCGTACATTCTCCAAAATGTGCCCTATAGAAAACCGAGAGGCTGACTACTCTGCGCCTGTGCTCGAGACTTTGCACATTGGTCTCAGCCAGATCTGGGTCACCAATACGCCTCTTCGCATGCCTCTCCATCGAATCCAAAGCAGAAAGGTGAAATTTGGATGAATCTAAGCTTTGAATAAGGTTAATAGTTGCCTCGGTGTGAAGTACCGCCGCACCTTCGCAAGGCCGCCAAGTTTCCTTGCACCAGCTTCCTTAGGTAATAAAATGTCTAATCTTTAATTCGAAGTTACTAAAGATTTTGTTGTTTACATTTATTTTAATTTAATTAACTGTATTGGTGTGATAAATATTATGTATTCCCATTCTACTTTCTAGTTCTCTGAACTTAACCGTGGATAGACGGGCTACTGGACCGATGGACATAGTGGACATCAATTATGGGTTTCTGGTTGAATATAAACACTATGAAAGGTATTTAACATAAGTACATTATAAATATTTTAGCGATACTCTCCACTTCTGCAAAATTATAATCTTCAGCTACAGAGTTTCCTCTTTGCATATTAATACACTGAATACACAGATTACTCAGAATATATTCTGAAGAAAGACCTACGCAGTGATACATTTCAAAATAAGCCAAAGCCGATGTGTCTTTATTATCGGTAATCCTGACTCACGCGGAGACCTTGGACATGATCGGTGAATCGGTGAACCTGAGGTGATGATTGCGACTAAACATGTGATGATTACTCATTCAAATTCACGACTAATTGGCAGTTGAAGTGATTGGGACATGATTAGATTGATTACATACCTTTTGAGCGCTAGGGTAGGAGCTCCAATCACTGTTACAAAATAGACAAAAATAGTACGACTTAAAACACAGCTTCAGCAACGACAAGACACCACTTTCGACACGAAAAATAAGCACGAAGAATCTGATCAGTATTGAGCAGTGCGCTCGTATTTTTAGTGTTTTTCTTCTTTTTATGCTTGCGTTGTTTAAGTAGGAAGTTAATCAATTAGTAGTTTCAAAACTAAAAACAAGCTTTTATAGTGCACTGAAGCAAAAAAACGGCTGTGTTGTTCATGGTTGACGAGTTCCTATATCTGAAGCCAACCCTGGTAATAGCAGTATGATGAACTTTGGAACGGAATGTCATAATTTAATACATATGTAAGATTTTATGTGTGTTGGTAACCGTTAAGAAGTTCCCTCGTCTAGAGCCAACCTTAAAAGTGTTATCAGGTCATGTTATTATAATAATGCATTTTCATCAACAGAATGCAAATTTTCAAATTCGTATGACTAAAGGAAATAGTTATTCAACTTGCAAGACTGGACCCTAACGTACAAAATACAAACACACATACATACATTGCAAATAAAATAAAAGCTTGTAAAAAGTACCAGTAATTCAAACCTTGAAGGGGTTGAAAGTTTGTTAGAAAATGGTTTATTTACCTGCGTAAAAGTGGCATGGCGCCAACGAGGGCCGCGACGCAATTGTTAGCAATTAAGCGTTAAAATCTAAAAAGGCTCGGACGATCAGTCTGTGCAGTTGTTAGTTTTATTTAAAAAAAGTGTATTAGAAAATCAACCAATTTTGAATGTACTTGCTTCAATTGTGCTTGCATTTATCGCTCTAAATAAAACATTTCAATCTAATACTTATTTACTGAAAGAGATGAATAAATTAAAAGAACTTTTGGGCACACGAAGTCACGGGCAATAGCTAGTATATACTAGTATAATAAGATATACTACCCATAATAATTACGACCACTTAGCAAGAAATCTCATAAAAACTAAGCGAACTTTTATGGTTAGAAGTTTAATTTGGTTAACTGAATTAGCGATGCGAATCTGTAGGTACTGTACCATCAATAGGTTGAAGTCATTTAACAATGAAATCAGACTAGCATGATTAGAGTCGTGACTAATCTTTCTATACTACACGAAACTCTCATTACATATACCGCAGATACAAGACCAAAAAACCACTGCCTGTAAGCAATAAATATTGTGTAATCAATAAATAACAATTCAATAACGTGTTAGAACACCAAAAATTTGTTTTTAAAATTATTGTCTTTCTGTCTGTCTGTTTGTCTGTCCGGGCATCACATCAAAGCTTGAATGATTTGTGATTGTATCGTAGGTTTTACTTTATAAATTCCTAAATTCAATATAAATTACCCTGTTATGAAATTTTCTTCTATGAGGGGTACAAAATAAATATGATAAGCATAATTTCCGCGTGCGAAGCTGCGGGAAACAGCTAGTTATATAATATAAGTAAAAAATTGTAATACTAGGAGTGTGAAGCGAGAAACTGTTGTAATTGCCGACAAACTGGCTTGCAGTTTGGCAGATATGGAAATGTGGAATATGTACACTCATTTGTTGGTTAAATAAATAAAATAAAAAAAAATAGAATGCCTTAATGTTCCCAGCTGTCATCTGCTATTCTAGCTACAGGTGGCGTACGGCCATTTGGCTAATTCAATATCAAAAAGAAAAGTCAAAGACCCAATGACTCGACAACTGGTACGCAGTTAGCTCCTTCACCCTAAATACTTCTTTTTGAGCGTGTCATCGACACGTTACAACACGTTAATAGCTAGGTGTTGTAGACACCAAGAGTTTGGGAAACAATAGGACATTGCATAGAAAAAATGTATAGAAAAACATCTCATCATCGTTGTTAAGGATTTCTCATTGTATGTAAAGGTCTATAGACTGTCATGAATTTCTATAAATCCATTAGACGACATTCCTAGAAAATTTCTTACAACGAGAAGAGTGGGTGCCTTAGGTTTTTCTATTATTAGATGCATTTGCTATTAGTGGATTGTTTTAAAAAGGTTGTCTAAACATTAATTATGGATTTCGTGTTAACTAAAATACAATTTTAGCTTTTATGTCTAAGATATTACTTTTAACTTTAACGATATTTTATGTTTCCAAAAGTATAAAGCAAAATCCATTCACAATTTCTAGTCGAAAAAACGCGAAGAAACAAAACATTTAAACTTCTTTAACTAGGTTTTGGTGATGTTAGATAAGATTTAAGATGTAAAATGCACAAAATTACGCACACAAATAACATAGACTTACGATGAAATAATGATGATGACGGTGATGTATTATTAAATGTAATAAATTCCGACGATACTGTAATATTACAGATTGATACTTAAATTTTATTAGCGGCCTTTTGTGTTAGTGGTAGCTGATATAAACTGAATCGCAAAGTAATTAAAAGTATCAAATGTACAAATCAATGGCTTTGGTTCACACCAGGAAACATAAAATATGGTCACTCTAGGCATTTATACTTTCATGAATTAGATTTTCTATCTGCTGCTGCTTTGCCTGAGTAGTCTGGTATATCACGTTACGGTATCAAAAAAATATTTGTAGTATTTAATACCAGAATATTTATTTAATTTTATCAATCGATATAGACTGCTAAACTTTATTAATTTTTCTGTGGTAAATCTTGTTTTTGTAACAGGCTAGAAAATCTCGGCTCAAGATCATAACTTTCTACGACTTGACATATTATAACTACTATCTCAAACAGAATCATGAGATCGCAGGAATTTTGAATAAAAGGACGTGTTGTACAAAATCACGGCGGTGGAGATGCCAGGAAAGCAAGTTTTTGATTTTTTTAGTCGTATAAAATGTGCTGCTTTCAAAGACTCAGGTGGAATGGATCATTTGTAAATGTCGCCGAGAGCAGTGCCTTTCAATCTGAAGACTCATTGCATACTAAACCTATTTTCATGAATAATAATGAGGAAATGTTTATGGTGTTTAAAGAATTTGGAATACAAACTAAGTACATCGATCACATCACAGGATAGCGAACTATACATTGAGTAGCTTTGTGGTAACAGCAAAAATATGATGAAGTAAACATTTAAATGCGAAACAAAATTACAAAACAATCGTGTGTGTATGTGTCGTTACAATTTAAAATTAATTAATAAGTAGATGCTTAATGATCAATAGAAAACCGGGCAAGTGCGCGTCAGATCACGCACAATGCAGGGTTCCGAAATCGTAAGTTTATCAACTATTACTTATTTACTACTTACGCTAATATAGCCGTCATAGTTTTCCTTGTTCCAATTCTAACTGTTCCAACTCCAACCGTTTAGCCAGCAGGGGGAGGGACATTTGACTCTAACCAAAATTAGCACTTTAAAGCCAAATATTTCGAAAACGGACTCTTAATTTCAAAAATGGTATTAGAAGACCCATAATATTTTTGGAAGTCCTTTTCAACGATACCTCAAATTATAGGGTACGCGACGAATAAAAAATTCATCCTCACGTTTCCAGAAGGGGGGAGGTAAGGTACCCTGAAAAAAAAAGTTTTTCAATATTTTATTCTACAATTCTAAAGTTTTAATAAATATGTATATCCATGCCTTACAGCTTTCTAGGACTGAGGGTCTCGGCGCTTTGCTTCGGATAGACGGACGGACGAGCAGAAGGATGGACAGACGGATGGACGGATGGACGGACATGACGAACCTATAAGGGTTCCGATTTTACTTCGGAACCCTAAAAATATACGGAAGTGTGATCGAACAAGCAACACATTGCAGGCATACTTTCTCGCTTAAAACTTGTCGCGGTAAGTGCCAAATATCGTAATTTCGTCATTACACGTATGAATACTCAATAATCATTCCTTGATTAGTTATCCGACATTGAATCTACAGGTGACACGGACACCTGTGCCGATAAAATGTTTAATTACTTGTTCGATTTAATTTTTGGAATAATTGTTTTTCAATTTCCGGTCGATACGGCGTGAGTTGCTAAGGGAAGCAGCTAATTTTGTGTTTTAAGGTTAGTGTGTTTTTATTCAAGTAACTTTAAGTGTTAAGTTTTGTGAAGTTTGTGTAAGGATTTATTTAATTGAGTGGTATCAATTTAGCTTTAACGACGGTGAATATACCGGAAGGAAAGGATTTTTTTTAGGCAAACTGTATAAAGTTTTCAGGTACTAAAATAAGAATAATTAGTTATATAGAAAAAAAATCTATGTATGTGTGTATGTATGTGTTTAGTAGTCTAACGCCCCTACTCAGAGTCACTAATAGTTACTTAAATCGCTCCTTAGTACATAATTTGTATGGTGATTCTGTACTAAGGAGCGATTTAAGTAACCGTTAATGACTGTGAGTTATTTCATATTTCATATTTATTTCATATTTATTTTATTTGCATCATGCTTAAAATAGTACATACATGGTCTTAAATTAGGTACATAATTATACAGTGGTCTGAGCATGAACCCTGTTAGGGCGTCGCAATAGGTACTTAACAATTTATTGATATTTACTTAACAATTTATTCGTAATATATTATAATTAAATTATTAAGTCATTAATTATTAAATTATATTAAATTAAATTATTCTATTTATTTAATGTCAACATATTATTATTCAAGATCTTAAAAATACATATACACAATTTTATTGGTCAGTTATTAAACTTTTTTTTTCGTCCATTCATTCAATTATTGAAATATTCTTGCAGGGAATAGTAACATTTCGTTATGAGATATGTTTTTAATTTTTTTATAAATGCTGGTACTGAATTTTCAGATTTCAAATCTTCTGGAAGTCTATTATAAATTTTTATACACATTGAGTATGGTCCCGATCTATATAACGCCATGTTGGATTTGGGTAGAACTAGTTTGTTTGGACGGCGGCTGTTCTGTTTATTAACGTTTTGTGACATTGTAAATAGATGGTAGTGTTGTTTTACAAATTTGCTTGTCTCCAATATATACATAGATGTCAGGGTTAAGATATTTAGGTCTTGGAAGTGTTTTCTACAGGTTTCCCTTGGGTCAATATTTACAAGTATTCGGATGCATTTCTTTTGAAGAGTAAAAAGTTTTCCGCTGTCTACGCTATTTCCCCACAACAATATTCCATATTGTAGCCATGCGTGAGCATAGGCATAGTAAGCACTTTTGGCTGTTTTTAAGTCAGTGGACTTTTTGAGTTCGTAGAGAGCATATGTGAAACTAGCGAGTTTATTAGATGTAGTTTGAATATGTGCTTTCCAATTCAAATTAGTGTCTATGTATAGTCCTAAGAGTCTTACATCATTTACGCAGTCAATTTGTGTATTATTTAATTGGAAGTTAATATTGAGAGGTCGTTTTTGGTAGGGTCTAAACTGTATTAACTTTGTCTTGTTAAAATTAACTTCTAGATTATGGTCACTTAGCCAAGAGTTAACGCTATTTAAAACACTATGTAAGGTTTCATTTAAATGCAGCTCGTCTGAACAAGGGACAACAAGAGAAATATCGTCTGCGAACAGTACACATGGAATATTTATATTTTTTGGTAGGTCGTTTATATATATCAAAAACAGGATGCATCCTAGGACTGATCCTTGAGGTATTGATTTTTTTATTTGAACTACTTTTGATTTTTTATTGGTTATAATTCCAGTTTTATAGTCATAATATTCGATTTCTGTGTACTGTGATCGGTTCGTCAAATAAGAGGAAAACCAATCGTGTGCTATTCCCCGTACTCCTATTCCATAAAGCTTGTTTAATAGGATATTGTAATTGACGCGATCATACGCTTTACTCATATCTAGTAAAACTCCTACCCCATACTTTTTGTCATTTAATATATTTAAAACTTCTTGGATATATTTATATACAGCGTAAGTAGTGGATCGATTTTTTCTAAACCCATTTTGGCTTTCATCGAAAATGTTATGTTTTTCACAAAAGGAATAAAGACGTCTTGTCATTACTGTCTCAAAGATTTTGGAAAATGTTGGTAAAAGTGCTATCGGGCGGTAATTATTGCAATCTG
>CAWVQL010000187.1:0-17281 GCA_963932265.1 Thymelicus lineola | reverse complement strand
GTTATCCCTCAGGAACAGGTCTATTTTCCGGGATAAAAAGTATCCTACGTCCTTTCCCGAGCTCAATTCTATATCTGTACCAAACATAAAAATCGGTTCAGTTTTTTAGGCTTGAAAGAGTTATCCCTCAGGAACAGGTCTATTTTCCGGGATAAAAAGTATCCTATGTCCTTTCCCGAGCTCAATTCTATATCTGTACCAAATTTCATCAAAATCGGTTTAGTGGCTTGAAAGAGTTATCCCTCAGGAACAGGTCTATTTTCCGGGATAAAAAGTATCCTATGTCCTTTCCCGAGCTCAATTCTATATCTGTACCAAATTTCATCAAAATCGGTTTAGTGGCTTGAAAGAGTTATCCCTCAGGAACAGGTCTATTTTCCGGGATAAAAAGTATCCTATGTCCTTTCCCGAGCTCAATTCTATATCTGTACCAAATTTCATCAAAATCGGTTTACTGGCTTGAAAGAGTTATCCCTCAGGAACAGGTCTATTTTCCGAGATAAAAAGTATCCTATGTCCTTTCCCGAGCTCAATTCTATATCTGTACCAAATTTCATCAAAATCGGTTTGGTGGCTTGAAAGAGTTATCCCTCAGGAACAGGTCAATTTTCCGGGATCAAAAGTATCCTATGTCCTTTTCCGAGCTCAATTCTATATCTGTACTAAATTTCATCAAAATCGGTTTAGTGGCTTGAAAGAGTTATCCCTCAGGAACAGGTCTATTTTCCGGGATAAAAAGTATCCTACGTCCTTTCCCGAGCTCAATTCTATATCTGTACCAAATTTCATCAAAATCGGTTTAGTGGCTTGAAAGAGTTATCCCTCAGGAACAGGTCTATTTTCCGGGATAAAAAGTATCCTATGTCCTTTCCCGAGCTCAATTCTATATCTGTACCAAATTTCATCAAAATCGGTTTAGTGGCTTGAAAGAGTTATCCCTCAGGAACAGGTCTATTTTCCGGGATAAAAAGTATCTTATGTCCTTTCCCGAGCTCAATTCTATATCTGTACCAAATTTCATCAAAATCGGTTTACTGGCTTGAAAGAGTTATCCCTCAGGAACAGGTCTATTTTCCGAGATAAAAAGTATCCTATGTCCTTTCCCGAGCTCAATTCTATATCTGTACCAAATTTCATCAAAATCGGTTTGGTGGCTTGAAAGAGTTATCCCTCAGGAACAGGTCTATTTTCCGGGATAAAAAGTATCCTATGTCCTTTTCCGAGCTCAATTCTATATCTGTACTAAATTTCATCAAAATCAGTTTAGTGGCTTGAAAGAGTTATCCCTCAGGAACAGGTCTATTTTCCGGGATAAAAAGTATCCTACGTCCTTTCCCGAGCTCAATTCTATATCTGTACCAAATTTCATCAAAATCGGTTTAGTGGCTTGAAAGAGTTATCCCTCAGGAACAGGTCTATTTTCCGGGATAAAAAGTATCCTATGTCCTTTCCCGAGCTCAATTCTATATCTGTACCAAATTTCATCAAAATCGGTTTAGTGGCTTGAAAGAGTAATCCCTCAGGAACAGGTCTATTTTCCGGGATAAAAAGTATCCTATGTCCATTCCCGAGCTCAATTCTATATCTGTACCAAATTTCATCAAAATCGGTTTAGTGGCTTGAAAGGGTTATCCCTCAGGAACAGGTCTATTTTCTGGGATAAAAAGTATCCTATGTCCTTTCCCGAGCTCAATTCTATATCTGTACCAAATTTCATCAAAATCGGTTCAGTGGTTTTGGCGTGGAATAGTTATCCCTCAGGAACACGTCTATTTTCCGGGATAAAAAGTATCCTATGTTCATTCCCGAGCTCAATCCCATATCTGTACCAAATTTCATCAAAATCGGTTCAATGTTTTAGGCGTTATTGAGTAGCAGACAGAGTTACTTTCGCATTTATAATATTAGTATAGATATGCAGAAAAATCATTGCGAAATTCTTAAAAGATCCCGAAAATTATATGAAAACATCCAAAACGCTAACCAAAGCCTATTAATGATTGAGATGGACAAGCCAATTCAATAAGTTCATACAAATTTTACGATATAAGATATTTACATTTATTTTTAACTAGCAATTGCCCTCGCTTCGCTTCGGAAAAAATCTTAGGTGCTTTAGATAACTTACATAACATACTCTTAGGGCCTTATCACACTGACGGTTTCCGAGCGCATCCATTCCGCTTTGAATCCGCTCGAAACCGTCAGTGTGATAAGGCCCTTAAAGCAGCATGATCGCTCATTAGAACCACGTTACTATGAAAGGTCAAAACCGGAAATAACGATTCGATATTTTTAGGGTTCATTACCTCAAAAGAAAAAACATGGTTCCCTTAAAATCACTTACTCCATTGCCCGTCTGTTTGTATTTTAAGACCTTTTTTCTAAGGAACGCGTGAAGGTAACAAATGAAAATTAATCCAACACTCAGGTCTGCAATCCCTAGGAGCTGTGAAAACATATAATATTCTGTATCCTCAACGCAATCAAAAAACATTCGGCTAGAAGAAATGTCTTAGGTAAAACGTAGCTAAAATAAAAAATCTTAAAACTGTGAATTTGTAAGTATCACAAAAAAAATTTAAACCTACTTGCAGAACTTGGTAATTTGATCGGGACCCATGTCGATACATATATGGAGACAACAGTTTTTCAACGGTAAAGTTAAGTTTGTTCCGTTTATCTTTTCGTTACACAGCTATGTTAGGTTTTACTAAATAGTTAAGTTAGATTCAGCAACCCTATTTCGCACTGAGCCGGTTGCTTTTACTTATTATTATTATTTCATCATATTATTTTCTAAATTTTGTGTTTCCTACTTAACCCTTAGTACCTACTTAAAAAACATTGAATAAATAAATTATATGATGATGTTTGTTGATCCATCAGTATTTCACATTAGGTACCCAGACTTTAAAAAAAGAAATAGCCTTATAGCGTTCTCCAAGGTACAATCTATGCCTATACCAAAACACATCAAGATTGGTTCAGCGATGAGAGAGAGTTAAGGTTAATTCAATGACTTATATGAGAATGGTAATAAAGGAGCAACACATTTTCGCATTTATTACATTGTAGTTTTTAACCGACTTCAAAAAAGGAGGAGGTTCTCAATTCGAGTCTATTTTTTTTATGTTTGTTACCTCAGAACTTTGGACTGGGTGAACCGATTTGGATGATTCTTTTTTTAGTCGAAAGCTGGTGCTTGTCGTGTGGTCCCACATAAATTTGAATGAGATCTGACAATGACATCCTTGCCAAAATCATATAAGTCTTAAATTTGCATTAAGTATGTGCGTGATAAATGGACGAATAACTCATATACATAAATTTGAGCGAGATCTGACAATGGCATCCATGTCAAAAGTACAATGTACTTCATTTGAAGTCGGTTAATTTTTTGTTAAAATGTTAGATTATGGCAAATCAATAATTCGGCAAAGGGAAGATATTGCTTTACAGAAAATGAGAAAATTCAGCACTCTGCACTCTCAACACGATGTTCCTCAGGACTGCATTATAACAGAACTACAACATCACTACTACCGAACTCTAAAAATGACGGAACACTTAGTTATTTCAAAGAACAATCCTAAGCTTGATTTAACATGCCACAATACGTTTTGTTTAGTGGATTTATGTATTTTATTATCAGTTATTCAATTTGTTCAATGTCAACTATTTGTACAACACTAAATTACGATTTTCAACCCCTTTCAGGGTGAAATATAAAAAAATGCAAAATTTACGTTGGAGGCCATAATACGCAATGAAATATTTATAAAAAAGTGAATATAAAAATAGATATTTAGTAAAAAATACTTCAGTGCCATATTCTAGCTCCATCTTGCGAAATATAAATAAACTAAGAAATGCATGTGTGCCTTATTTTGTGTAAAGAAAAGGTTTTTGTAAGTTTAAAACAAATTAAAAACTCGTTTCTCGGTTTTGGTATCGTGGAAGTATAGATTTACAACTTAAAAATCATTTATTTCGAAATCACAGACATTCACTTCAGTTATATTTATGTGTATTTGAATTATTGTAAATTTGTAAAAAAAAATAAGTACTCCAGTGCCACGCTTTGGCTCCATCGTGCAAAATATAAAGAAAACTAAGAAATTTATGCCTCAATTTGTGTGAAAGTTTTTTGTATGTTTAAAACAAATCGACACATATTTTATTTTCTCGCTTTGTTATGGAACCCAAAAAAATTGCCTATAATTTAAGTTGAAGACTCGATGTTGTAGTAAAGTCCTATTGAAATCCATTCAGTAGCTTCAGAGATTAATGAAGACAAATAAACAGACAAACAAAAATTAAAAAGCTTATTTTTCGATTTTGATATCATGCTAGTAACGATTTATAACATGAAAAATGCAGTTATTTCGAAATCACAGACAGACATAATTATATTATGTATTAAAGGTGTATGTATTAAATTCGTTGGCTTGAATCAACAAATACAGAGCCATCTAGTTGCCAAGATAGTAATCGATTTTATTTATTGGATATCGGTTATTCATACAGATTTAACTTGCGTTTTTCTACCACTTCCCAGGTGAAATTAATAAAATGCTGAAATTATATTAGAGGACATAGATACGCAAACAATATGCTCTTAAAAACAAAATACAGAAATAGATATTCACTCAGAAATAGGGATTTGAATTAATGAAAAAAATAACCTTTAAATGCATTTTATGGCCTTTCCATGCAATATAAGTAAAATCTAAGAAATGCATGTATAACTCTTTTTGTACGGAGAATACGTTTTTAATAGTTTAAAACAAATCAGCTCATATTTTTTTATTTTTCCATACAAACCATCCCTAAGGAACCCTTTAGTATAGAACCCTATAACATTGCTTAGTTGTTAAGTTGAACACTTTGCAATATCCTAGTAAAAGTGTTGTTAAAATTCGTTCAGTGGTTTCGGAGATTAGCGGAGACAAACAAACAGACAGACAGACAAAAATTTTAAGAACTCATTTTTCGGTGTTGGTATCGTGCAAGTAACGATTTGCAACTTGAAAAAATAATTTATCTCGAAATCACAGACAGACTCTTCAATTTTATTAATATGTATAGATTTTTGCAACTCTATATTCTACTGAAAGCCGCATTACAAACATGTTCTATTTGGAACATTCGACTAAAGGCAATATTTGTCAAACAACCACAGATAAATAAATTAGGTAGATAAAGCATTCCTGTACCCTAATTCACGTAACTTTAAGACGCATCGATTAAGTTGCAGTGACGCTGCAATCAAGTTGGAGTGACGCTACAATCAAGTTGAAGTTTGGCGTCTAAACCGTATTGTCATAATTTTTTGACTGCGCGTCAACTGCACGCCAACTGCACGCAAACTGCATGTGAACTTCACTTCTCCTGCACGCATCCTGCGCGCCTGTCAAACTTTATGAGACTTCAAACTTCAAAAGTTTATGAGAATACCAATCAAACTGCGATCGGGAACACGCTATCTTGACGCGCATTATCAGAATACCTTTTTGTGACGTGAGCGCGCTTGAGACGCGCTCGCGTGACGTGAGCGTGTTTGACAGCGCAAGAGAATACGGAAAGTGTCATTTTGATCGGAACGTCGCTGCAACTGCACTGCAATCGAACTTCTTAAGTTACGTGAATTACCCTGCTGTAGAAAGAAGTGTAACCAATTTAGAAGTTCGCGTTGCCAAGTTCCAAATGTTATAAATAGTTTAGTTTGTAGATTTATTATTTGATGATGATTTGTTTTTCACCACTTAATTGCACAGGATGGCATTTTGTAAATGGCAGCTCGACAGTCTGGGAAAAACTACAGTAACTTTTACGTATGTGTGTGCGCGATGCGTGTAAATATGGTGTAAATACACGAAAGTGGCGTCATTTTTGTGGCTTCACTTAAATTCAAGGTGGCGAGTTATCTAGTTTTTTATTTATCTGTGCAAACAACATTGCCATATCGATGCACTTACTACATATATATTCGACTTAAACCGATTGGTAGCCGCCTGGCTCTTCATTCGGTATTCTGATACATATTATTTGAGTCTATTCGGCACCTTTCGACTTCCATTCGGGTAAACGTACGCGTTCGACTTTATTAGTCGAGCGTCTTTTTGTTGAATGTACATTCGAATATATGTTAGGTTATTACAAAAAGGTTAAATGTGAAGCAGATGTGGTCAATATTCTCTTGTCAGTATGATATTACCATTAGCCCTTCTAAAAAGCCCACCTAATGTGTAGATCATAAAAGTAAATCATTATTAAAATGTTAGTCTACCCTCATTTGTTTAAACCGGCCATTTGTTCGAATGACCGCATTTATAGGTTACGTTTTTATCGGCAGATGGCCGACCAAGATGAATGGGTCACAATGACGGCCAAAAGTAGGTTAGAGGCCGAATAATTCTATGACGCGGAAGAATCGGGAAAAACTACCGCTTTTTTCAATAAAAGTATTTTATTATGCTTGTTCGTACTGAATACTAGTAATCTTACGTTGCTTTGCTTTGCAGAATGCTATATTTCGGATACCCATCAGCACCCGCGAAGCATAAAGCTGGCCATACACGATGAAGTGTACATACTTATCAAGTTTGCAGTTTGCCTTGATGCGGCATCCAGTTTGCATGAGATAGCTATATGGCCAGACAGCCATTACTGGATGCCGCCTCAAGTTCGCTGAAAACTTGGCAAGTAAACTTGATTCTGTATGGCCAGCTTAAAGTAAAGGAGATAGTTAATGCAGTATAGCAATAGAGGTTGATCGCAATTACATCAAAATACCATAAAGCTACATTATTTAGGTGTAAGTTACAAAGAATTAGTAAGTAATATTTGTAAGTATAAGTATAACGTTCATAGCATGGTCATGGTATGGTACGCTGTAGTAGGCAGACTCCTTGACAAGTATCGGTGTACTAGAAGGTTCTATAACCTACGAGTACTTCTTTAATATAAATATTTGTGAAGATTCCTTCATAAGTTAGGAAGTTTCTCGTCGCCATTTTTGATGACGCGAAACTTTTATAGTAGATGATTGATGACACAATTCGTAATTTTGATAACGTGACGTGCATGCGAAGGTGACTTGAGAGGCTTTCTTATAATCTTTTTGATAGTACTGTCATAACTTCTGAAATTGTAATTACGTTTCTGTTATTACTTTGTAATTATTTGTAATATTAATTCGTAAACTTTTTACTGTTTGCACCTCTACCTACGCATTTCTTTAACGTCTGTGTCCTCTACCCTTAGGTTGTCTGGTAGAAATCGCTATTACAGCGATAAGACCGCCTATTGTGTCTAATAATACTAAAATTGTAATATTTTATGTACCTTTTGTGTGCACAATAAAGAATATTGTATTGTATTGTATTGTATTAAATAAATATAAAAAGTGACATTGTAAAACTATAACAAAGTACCCGGATGACAGAGCTTTGCTCGGTTGAGTGTTAACAACGCCATCAACTGAAGTAGCTTTAGTGTTACTACTCGCCAATAGGTGTCAGGAAGAGTCTATTGTAGCAATTTTTCATTGCCTGAAAACAAGGATAAACGACATTTTCTAAAACTGAATCCTAGCTAGATCAATTTATCGTCCCCGAAACCTCCGCATACTAAATCTCATGAAAATTATTAGAGCCGTTTCCGAGATTCAGAAAATATACAAATACAAGAATTACTCATTTAAAGCTATGTGAGAAGAGCGAATTTATTCATTTCATTGCGATAACAAAAACATAGTAGGAGAATTATTTCTCTTTATTTTGAACCCTTGATAGAGTCGGTATTTCGGTCGTTTTGAGTACTTACTTTCGGTAAGCTTTGACCTGTTACTTTAGTATCGGCTGCTTTATATTTAATAGCTATTTAATAGATATTTTTCTATACAAATATACCAGCACTTTAAAGTATTTTAAAGTGACAAAAAAATTCATACAACAATCCAAAACATTCCATTTTTGATGTCAAAAACTTGTAAACAAAATACATCAAACGAATCGTTCTCTGACGTCCTCATACTTTGTGTTCAAAATGAATATTACGTATTCAACACGGATCAAAATACCATTTGTGGTATTCTTTTGAGAATTAAAAAGCGTTACATTGACGTCATAGCAGGGGCCGGACGCTCAGAAAACAGGAACCGGAAAGGATTTGTTCTACGGTCAAGACACGAGGTATATCAAGTATATATACATACGAGTGAGTAAGTATATGATACAAGATAGTGACTATAGTCCGTTTTGGTAAATAATCAATTTGGTATACAAAAACAATTTGGAAAACAATCTTCGTTTTAAAAAATAAATAATATTAAATAAATAATGCAAGCCTAAAATGAGAATGACCACGAAAGTATGGACTACGGTACAAGGTTGCATCAATTCCAAAGTTGTTTTAGATGGTTTCTAAAATAGCCAAATAAATACCATTGAAACCCGAGATTCCATTACAACAACAAATTATACTTCCTGGGGACAGCTGCAACTAAAAAACATTTTATACTGCTATTGTTTATACCTATATAACACACCATATAGACTAGTCTGATGGGTATCAATCAAAACCAATACGATTAAAAGTAGGTGTGTTCACTAAATAAACAAATTGTCTAAAAACTTTTAGCATATTGGCGATTGGTATTTTGATTCTACTTAATAAAGTATTATTATATTTTCGATTTCGATTACAGTTTGAAATCATGTTCACATAATAATATTCTACCAAATAATTGAATCAAATAGAAGATTACAGTGATTATGATTTCGTAATGACTAACAGTTTTGTTACAGGGTTAGAAGCATTATATTAGGTTTGGTCTAAAATAAAACGAAGCATTTTAAATGAACACAGCATTTCTTTCATTGTAACTCATTCATTTTACAAATTCAGATCATTATCAAGGGAAGTTTCAGCGTTTTCCAGCAAAAGTCCGCTTAAGCTTTTAATGATCCAATTTGTAGCGCATTTCACAGCGACTGTCTTCAGAGGATCTCAGTTTATATTGGAAGTACTTTATACTTAAAGGACGGCATTACATGACTATAAAGAAGACTAAATATTAAATATAAGCGCTTTATCCGCGGGTTTGGCCACGTTTACGGGTTATTAAGTCTACCCTATATGCTAAATATAGTACTAAATGTATACCTGTATGCCAAATTTCAAGAAAGTCCGTTCAGTAGTTTTTGAGTGAAAGAGTAAAACATATCCATCCATACATCCTCGCAAATCAAGTTTTAAATCTATAGGTACACATAAATAAAATTGAAGTGTCTGTCTGTGATTTCAAAATAACTGTCTTTTCTCAAGTGCTTATAATTATTTACACAATTGTAAAGCACAGACAATTTTTTTTTATTTTTGTATTTCTGTCTGTCTTTCTGTTTGTCCGGGCTAACCTGTGTTTTTTTTATAGGGACATAGTTTATAGGGCAACAGAACGAGCTAAAGATTGACCAATACGTTGACGTAGTGTGAATTGGTTGACAAGTGATACAAGGTACATTTCGGAGCTTGTGTTTATAAATGGCGCTAATTTAATTTAATACGTGTAAATCACTAGTCTGAATCTATTTAAATTAAAAAGATTTGTTAATCTTATAGTTATACCACCCTATACTTTATGCCTTCAGCCTTTTAATAGGAATTTCCTCGTCTGAAGCCATTCTTGAGCACGTTATTAGGTCATGCTTCTCATTAAAATGCATTGTCATTGAAACTCAAGCAATATGTAAAATTCGAACTTTGTTGGATGAGAGGAAGTAATTCTAATTCAACCTGCAAGATTCGACCCTTTTTAATGTGGTAACAAACCAAGCATGATACGTTAAAAAAATCGTAAAAAAGAATTACTTAAGAATTTAATTTTAATTTATAAAATAAATGATGTTGAGGCTTAAGTGTGCGAGTAAATATTAACTTGTTTCATAAGATTTGTTGATTTCAAATCTGTAAGGCTATTCTGTTTAGTAACTCGACAGCGGAATCCGCGATAAGTTTCAAAATTGAAGTTAGAATTCGAGAGTCACTTCACTTCGCAAGTGCTTACTAGATGATTAGACAATGACATATTTATTTGTCATATTTTTTTAGTCGTTTGACGTTTGAGTTCGAGACTCACTTCACTTCGCAAGTGCGTACTAGATGATTAGAGAATGACATAATTATCCAGATCACGGACTCGAACTTCAATTTTGAAACTTATCGCGGATTCCAATGTCGAGTTACAAAACAGAATAGCCTTGCTGGTTTCCGAAAATCAGACAACATTTTTTCTTCCTGATACAATTATGACTCTTTACCTTTGTCTAACGAATTGCTACTTTCATATGAAATACCAATAGGATGCAGTTGTTAAACTAAAAATTCCGCTTGTGACGACGCTCGGTTTATGGCCGCATCGTAAGGATTATCACAAACGTATCGGCTGACTCGCCGCATCTGCAACGACTTTTACATTGTTTACTTTTTTCCGCTTCCCAACGTAATCCGCACAATACCTCCTTGTAGCTTTTCAGGATATGAAATAATACCTACATAGCAATGTTAAGTGGTTTGAAAGTGTAAAATTCTTTTCTTATTTCCTCCAAAATTATAAATCGGTTTTTGAAGTTTATTTAGATATTTTATTTTAAATACTAATTATTATACACTCTTGTCTGTAGTAGGGTAAGGTGGAAATAGATAGATAAGACAAATAGAAATGGTACCTACTGCAAATGTCAAAACATCCTTTTTAGGGTTCCGAAGTAAAATTGGAACCCTTATAGTTTCGTCATGCTCGTCTGTCCATCTGTCTGTCTGAAGCATAGCGCCGAAACCCTCTGTGCTAGAAAGCTGTAATTCGGCATAGATAGGTATACCTACATATTTATTAAAACTCCGAAATAGTAGAGTAAAATATTGAATAACTTTTTTTCAAGGTGCCTCCGCTACAGGGAAAGTGAGAATGAATCAAAATATTTATGGGTTTCCTAAGACTTTTTTTTGATGTAGTGGTTCGTTTGTGAAATATTTGGCTTTAAAGTGCTAATTTTGGTTAGAATCAACCGACAAGGGGTCTTCCCCTTGCCAGCTAAACGGTTGGAGTTGGACAAGAGAAAAAATTCTCAAAAATAGGTTTAAATGATGAATTTACAAGCAAAACTATCACGACTGTGTTAGCATAAGTAGTTAATGAGTAATAGTCAATAAACTAACTACCTACCTCGGAATCTTACACGCAATTGCCCGGTTTTTTAAATCACTTTTTGCCTCACCTTACTCTACTTCAGATATGAGTGTTGCCCTATCTGTTTTGTTAAAGTATCTTTTCATTTATCAACTCTGATTTTTTGGTCGTCTTAGCTTAGGCCATTTACAAACATGGCGGCTGACCCGCTGTGTTCCGACGTCCACGACTTTTCAAACTTATCTAACTAATACCAGGTTTGTAGCTTCCGGGTATAAAATAATTCTCACCGAGCTCTGAAAATTAATTTTAATGAGCGTAAAGTTGAACGTCAACAAAATTCTGAATATCAGTCGTTTCTGGTTACGTAAGCCCCGTTCTGAACGAGCCAGCTGACGCTTTCTTATAAATTTGCTTAATTAAAACGGGACGAGATGTATTAAATGAATTGTGGTAAACATGCCCTAACCGTGTTGGGTAGGTGACTGCATGAGAATTACTCATAATGATGTTAAGATTTAATGTGGTGGAATTTGGGGTAACTGTTTAATGTCTGTGTATTTCCGTATATTTCAATGTGTCTATAGTAGGACATATTTTATTCAGCGGTCAGGAATTTGATGGATGTCCACTGATAGTAAAATGACGCCTCATTACGGCTTCAAGTGACTCTGATATGGCTTAGACAACACAGTTTATTCTATATTTGTTTTATTCAACGATGGAAACAGATCACTCTACGTGCCTTTCAAAACACGGATCTCCTTTATTACCACCAAGTAGCCGAATTTATAAAATAACTCGTGTTCAAGCTGGGGGCTTTAAGAGTCGTTTTTCCTTCTTAGTCGCCACTGGATTGTTAGTGGACACCAAAGGCATTTTTCTCTTCACCAAACCACTTTCACACAAAGATGCAGCGAACCCGCATATTTTATAGTATGGATAGCAAAACTCTCAGACTCCTTTTGACATTGCGGTTGGTTCAGCCCACATTGAACTGCAAACAACTCAAACAGAACTGCAGTTTTCTATAAAGTCGGTCACATCAACAGTTCTCAGAGGAGAAAGTTTTAATGACACGGATAGTTACATTTATGTGTACGTTTCATAAGACTGCTATAGGGGCCTTCGAATAGTACAGGGCATGATATAGGGGAGAAAAAAATATCTTTTAATGATGCCAAATGTTAATGTCGCTGAAATATATTTTTAAAACATCAGGCGAAACGGCGATTTCCACGCCGAGAAATTTGTGAGCTTATGTGTGAAAAATATAAAAATAAAAGGTCTTGGGTTCAATTTTGGGCCGAATAATTATGTCTCGGGTGATAGTGATGTCTTGTGTTTGAACCTGCCACTTGCCACACAGGGAAACTGTGTTTGCGGTTTAAGTGTATAAAAATAAAGAAAATACAAACTAAAAATACAATATATAATTGAACTCGGCTAAAATGTTCCAAATTTAAATATCGCAATGTCCCTCGGTTTTTATAACTTCCATTAATGGTAATTAACTACAGTTTGGTAATTTAGTACATTCCGTGTTTATAAATAGAGCATGTAGTTTCGTAATAACAACTAAATTACATACTAATATACTGATGTAGATAATGATAACAGCATTCCAGGATTAAGCTATAGCCGGACGGACTATACCTACCGCATTCCATGACGTCAGGAGTAGGAGTATTGGGGTAATTGTGTATTTGTAGTGTATAAGCTACTATTGAAACTCACTCGACTATGAAACTCGAAACGTGAACGGCGGAAATTTGAATGATGAGTTTGAATTTCTCGGTCTGGGTTTGAATATCCTTGTCTTGTGTGCTATCCGTGACACCCACGATACAGGGAATCCTAGTGGTTATGCCTATGGGCTATGAGTGTGAAGCGTTATTTATTTATTTATTGATTTTTAAAAAATAATAGTTTTTGCACTATTCACTCTGGTCAGTGTGGTGGATTGTCTAAGTCGTGAGACTAGAATGGGCAATCAAACTTTAGTGTAAAATAAAAATATGCAGTGTTTTACAACTAAACTATCTACTCTTATCCTTCTGAATACAACTCCCAGTATCATTATAATTAATGTGTCGGTGATGCCTTTAATCCTTATGTTTATTTGGGGCTTGAGTTTATAGTCATCTATTTACAAAACTTAAATTAAATTCTGTCTGTGATAGTTTACGCCAGATCTTATCGAGTTATTATTCTGTTATTATTCTGATAATACCGCACTAAAGACAAACTATATGGCTTAATCAAAGAGCGACCAAATGAGATAATAAAAACAAATCTTCCTATCGTATTATTATTTCTTACATTACCTTTCTTACATATACCGTTACCTATGAAGATGAACAAACAAAATATCAGAAAACTCACTATGTAACAAAAACTAACTTCAATTATGTAACAAAAAGTGTTTGTTTGTTGAATCAAGTTTCAGAAGATTGCGTTTATTTTAGTTTTCGCGACGGTCTTATCAGATGACTTAAAATGAGAAAAGCTCTTGGCTTACGTGGTTCAATCAATTATTCAGTACAAATCTACCTCCCTTGTGGGGCCCTTTACTGAACGACGGATGAGACAATGGTCCCTCATCTCTGTCTGTCTCTTCTGTCTGCTGTTTACTAATGGGCAGACTTTGGTTATGTCGTATGACTTTGAGAACAAAAATACTGCAGCGAAATGATTATCCTATTGGTATAAATAGGCTAAGATAATATAATATAAATAGGCTAAGATAATAAGGCCAACTACATCTCTTTTTTCTGTGTTTGTTACCAGATATTTTTTGTTTAAAAAGAGAATAAAAATTTTCGAACACATATTCATACAAATTACTATTTTCCTCAAATTTTCAATAAAGACTAAAATATTAATTTTATTTCTTAGATGTTGAACTCGAAACACCTGTGCTATAAGACTAACTAATAGAATAATACTCAAGGAACATCGCCTGGGTTAAGTCAATGGCTGTTTATATAAGCTCACATACATGAGTGGAACAAAACGCGCAGATAAATCTAAAATCACTTGGCTATAACGCGTTGAGCCAGTGCAAATCCCAAATAGGTAACTAAATTGATGACCCATCGGTAACCGGATCCCGGGATATAGATCCCGGCGCTATCAAGTTAAATTGGGATCGTGGGGGTTAGTTTTTTTATTTATCTTTCATTACTCACGGAAACTCAGGCAGAACTATCGTTGGAGCTACTTTCTGTTTCAGACAAGGCTTAGATAGGATCAGCGATGGCCGTTTAAAGTAATTAACTGAGTATTCGCAGACTTAGGATAAAACTAATTTCAACTTCATTTTACGTTGATATTTAAGGGTAGATTTGAAAGCGAAGTTAGCACAAGTTTTATGGACACTGAGCGAGATACAGACAACTATTCAATTTTAATCAATCACTCAATTATAACGGCGTGATTATATGGCCTATTAAACGATTTGGGTTAAACTTATTTTGAAGTAACTTTTTAAGTTGGAATTTTTGTGAAGGTAACTGAAAAAGCGGAATTAATAATAGTTGATTCTAAAAATTTAGATGCTCAAATAATTTTGCCAATTAACTTTAATAAAATCACGTATAAAAAGATTTATATGTTACATATTTAGGTTGGAACTTTTGGGGTTAAATACAATTGTAAATCGACTTATTGTTTCTTGAACTATTAAAATGGTAGTTGCAGAAATGTTGTATTCGCTGAGTCAAAAAACTGAGGAGATCTGAGGGCCTAGGAATTAAATATAAATATTAAAAATTAAATTAAATATAAAATTTAAATATAAATTAAATATAATAAAATGTTTATATACGAGTATTGTTTATAGATTTTTTTTGTATGTAGATTGATTTGTAATAGGGAAGATATAAATTATGTATAATATTTTTATTATTATTATATTTTTTATTACTAATATTTTTGTTATTAGTAAAAAACAATTTTATACTTTATTATTTACATTTAACATAAAATTTTATATTTACTTACTATTAGCCCTTTTTCAAATACAAAAACGTTACCTTTAGACATTTTGGTCAATGTACTTAGTTGCAAAAAGATATAAATTTATAATATTTTTTACTATTTCACTAAACTGAAAAATATAATTCCTGGAGATAAGATTATAAAATCAGATTTCAACGGCGTTCTTTGCAGATCTTCTTATCCAAATCTTTTAGAAAATATTTATAGTAAGTAAATTGTTTTTGTAACTTTCTGTCTATAAAAATACTTTAATATTTTTAAATGACTTCAAAAAAGGAGGAGGTATTCAATTCGACTGTATTTTTTATGTTTCTTACCTCAGAACTTTCGACTGGGTGAACCAATTTTATGATTCTTTTTTTGATCGAAAGCTTTTCATGTGTTCTTATAGAGAGCTGATGGGTAGTTTGTGAGTTATCTCTAATTTTGAAGTCGGTTAATTTTTGTGAAGAATTAGTTAAGATAAATAGGATTTTTAGCGTATAGAATTACTAAGAATGTCGCAAAAAATACCAGGCAAATATTTATTTTTAGTTGAGGAAAATGACTCCAAAAGCAGTGTTCGATAAAGAGCGATATGAAACAAAAATCACAAAGCGCTAAGCGACAGGCCGTATAACAGAATGGCAGTCGAAAATCTACGGAACGCTCAAGGCCCAGCGATCGAAGCGCAGAGGTCTTGTTTATCGCCTTGACCCATTTTCAAAATACGAACAGCTAAAAAATAAGTTTTAACCTTGATAGATTATTATGAAAAAATACACATAATTGCGTACACATGAATCGAATTGATAAATTGATTTTTGAAGTAGGTTAATGAATTTTGATTCTTAATACTTACTGAAGGATATCACTTAAGGTGTATGGAAATGAAGATTTTCTGACGTAGCTGTACTTTGAACGAATACGAAAGAAAAAAATTGGAACACGAGTTTATGTTTTGCTCAAAAATCTAATAAAAATTATGGTAGTTTCGAGTATCAGAAAAACAAATGAAGATAAAAATTTGTTTTCAAGTTAATCGGTTACATATGTGTGAGATGTGAATCGTCCTTAAAAAGGAAATGACTCTCGGTCTAAGCGTCCTTCACCTCACCCAATGATGTGTTAACTGATAAAAGAAGCAATACCGTCACAAAAGAAACTCTCCTGAGAAATATGTGCAAATTTCCTTATTCGGTTTTTTGCACTTATTCCATTTAGGTACAAAAAATAAGTAAATCTGTATTAAGTAAATATTTATAAAAGGACCAAATGTATTATTGAAATTCAGCATTAATAGGGGGTATAAAGCTTTTCGATGTATTTTTCTTCATGTTGGTATGGTCTAGTTTTCTTTAATTTTAATAATTTATCTAGCCGACAAGGGAGTTGAAGATCCGCTTTATGCTCTTTTTTAGTTTGTTTTGTTACTCTCCTAGTACTAAATAATTGAATCCTAAAAAAATTTTTTTTTTTAAACGCTTTTATTTCAATAATGTTTAGTTTATAAAATTAGCTACAAGTTGTGAAAATTTCAAGTCTCTACGTAAAATAGAACATAGAGAATTATGCGTCTAAAGTCTGAAAATCGTTTTTTTTTAATTTAACAACAAATAAACAATGAAAATTAGTTTAAAATATGATTTTCGTGTATTGTCATCGGAAATACACATGTCTGCCAAATTTCATCAATTTTCATTAAAGGGAAGTCATTCAAATTAACGTTACAAGATTTGATGCTCCGAAGTGAAGCTAAATAAAAGCGTTTAAAAAGTATCTGAAGATTCAACCTTAAAATATTGAATCATTGAAAATATCCTATTTATCAACAACACACACACAGGGCCGTGCCTGACGGGCGTTCATTGCGTGCACCGCACGCAGGCGGCCGAAATTAAGAGGCGGCCAAATCGTTACAAGTTGTTTACTGGGCAAAAATACAATCGGTTTGTTTTCATTAAGATACGAAGTAAAAACAGTTTATCTAATCTAATCTATCTAAAAAGAGTTTCTCAGAAATAAGAAATGTATAAAAACTGATTAGGTCGTTGTAGTATTGGTAGTAGTGGTTAACATCGTCCTCGCGGCGCCCCGCGGTCGGAC
>CAWVQL010000186.1:0-24788 GCA_963932265.1 Thymelicus lineola | reverse complement strand
AACGAGACGCGGATTTTCCCTAGACTTAAAATTTTTATTTTCCGAACAAAAATAATAGTCCGAATCAATTTTAACGTTAGATGTTTTATATGTGACTAGGAAATCGCCCTCGCTTCGCTTCAGGAAAAATAGTAAACAAAAAATATAGCCTATGTCACCCGGGGATGGTGTAGCTTCCCAACAGTGAAAGAATTTTCAAATCGGTTCGGTAGTTTCGGAGCCTATTCAATTCAAACAAACAAATCTTTCCTCTTTATAATATTAGAAAGTTAGATGAATTTTTATTTTTTCGTGTTAAAAATTGTACATCGACTAGTGATTTGAGCAAAGTTATAAAGTTATAAATAAGTGGCGCGTTATAAATCTCACCCTAATATTGAAATCTGCTGAAATCTGCTTGTCTCGTTTGCACCCCAAAGATTTACTAAAACAAATTATTATATTTATTTTATTATCAGCAAAAAAGGGTTCAGTTAGTTGCTATATTGTCTGTAACTTACATAAAAAAACATAAATGCAACAAGATACAGGATTCGCCTTGACAATGAAAATGTATACAAAATCAAAGTATTAACTGTTTCCTATGATTAGAATCAGGGTGGACGACTTAGAGTAATTGCGAAGACGATTATGTCAGACTCAAATCCATTAAAATATTCTTATCACAGCCGATAAACCATGTTTTTACACTGTGGGCAATCGCCTACCGGTTGTAACTTACGCCAGACCTCTAACCGACAGTCTTAACCCAAAACCGAAGCTAAAATGCATCCAGATATCGACATCGGAGTTGTTATGTCTCATAAACTGTTGAACCTCCCTATAAGCTCAAGCCGATGGACAGTGGCCATTTCAATACGATATAAACAATGAACGACCGTCTGGACTCGCGGTGCGGTTAGAAATAGTTTTAATAGTTTTTTTTTATAGGTGAAGAAGAAAATTGTGTACAGGCTTTGTCAAAACGGTTCAGGAAATCAACGCTTTACAGCTTAATCTTTCGCAAACTGATTTTTAAAATTGGAAAATTGACTTCGCCAACAATATAGCATTCAAAATACATTTTTTATATTCCTATCACTTTGTCGGCGTGACAAATATGTATAATTGTATGCCAAATTACAGCATTCTAGTTCTAAGGGTATCTGGGCTAGGTTGTGGACGGACATTTAGTTCCATTTTGATTATGGAACCCGAAAAACTACCATGCGCTAAACGAGTAGATTTTGACTAAGAGCAAAAGATTGTATCTATCTCACATCCCGTCATAATTAGTAAAAAAAAAAACGTATATAAATTATAATTATTATAACATAAAATACAACTAATTCTCATTTGACTGACATTACCAACATACCAACATACCGACTTCGCACTATTCTAAACTAGAAATTATATGTCCTTATATCGACTCCATATCGAGAACTTAAAACATTATAAATACGACGGGATCAAACCCGCACCGAGACAGGAGCTCATAAATTAACCATGGACATATGCGGCAACTGGATCCGGGTTTTGTTTGCTACGTTAAAGTGCTTTATGTCATATGGCTTTATCATGTCATTTTTAATAACTGCAGTGTAATAACAGATTTAAGATACAGTAATTATTGTGCCAACTGTAGGTATATTAATAGTCTTATGATCATAACGTGGTTTATGTAACGTGTTTTCAGGTATGTAATAAAAATATTATGAAAATGTTACTAACAAGATATCTCTCAGTTTATTTTCTTTCATCTAGGTTAAAAGTACATTTTTGTAAAATTAAACTGTCAATTTATTCAAATATCTGAATTGAAGAATATACTGAATATTGTAAGATGTAAAAACTTATTAAATATAAAGGTATCTTACAAACTTCATTTGATGAACGAATGTCAAACAATAGGAGGTACCAAAATTTTTGAAAAGCTTCACTTCCATTGATCCATAATCCAATAGGAATATGTTGTTACATATAAAGATAAATGATGTAACTAGCCGAACCCTAACTTCGATCTCTGTGACGGAAAAACAGAAAATAACAAAATATTGGCATAATTTAACTTACATAAAAAACCAAGGAATAAATATGTTGTGTTTTTTGATACGATGGTTTTGACGTTATAGATGAAAAGTATTTTTGCACCATCAATAAAGTTGCATCCGACTGTACTTCACATACAGGGTGCGATAGTATCTTATCTTAATTAAATACATAATTATTCATTTACAAAACAAATGAAAGGTAACGCTTAATTAACATACATTTAATTCAAAATGAGTCTGTTTCATGTTTTTATTAACAGGTTTTGTACGTATTAAAAAATATTAAAGATGTAACGATAGCCTCTTTGGTATGGCCTGCCAAGTGGTTCCAGGGTTCAATTCCTGACCTGCAGACTAATATATGAGACCTAATATATTTTGTAATATATGATGTGTCCTAATCCTGTATGGTATTAAACATACATCCCAAGGAAATAAAGAAGGAATGAAAGATAGATTCAAGCGTGACATTACAAAATCTTCCCTTTTCTACTCGTAGTTTCTATTTATCCATAATTCTCAAAGATACCTCACAAACGCTTACATTTCTTTATCTGCTTACTTTACCATTCGAAAAAGTTCCGAAAACGGTTATACCTAATAAAACCTTATCAGGTATTATACAGCCTTATCAGGTGTGTGTATACTTTTTCATACAAACCCCAATAAACTTCAATACGCGATTTGATACTTCAAGAAGTTCACTTACTTTTTCAAAATCCACTTACGTTTTCGAAGTTCACTTACTTTCGTTACGCGAATAAGTTATCTTCACCAGCGATAAACAATCCGATCGTAAAAACGGTCCGCCACTACTCCGGAGGGTCAGACTGTCGTATTCTATTCAATAATTTATACAATTGATAAATAATAAATATGAAATGACCAGAGCCAGTTTTATGTTTATTTTTTTCCGGGCTTGCAATAGCGGTGGAGTTGATGGCTTTCGAATGTATGAGGGCCGGCCTCTTTTATTTATGATATTACTGCAGTATCACTATATACACAGCTATGTAGGAAAGCCTATATTATTATCTAATATTGGATCGAAGGCAAATTAATCTTGGTGAGGAGGTTAACTAAATATAAGTATAATATTTTATATAATCTTTTATTATTTTACCCTTTCTCATCTTAGCTCCTATTTGCCTATTTTCTACCAGTAAATTCCTCACCACGTTGGTTGAACTATGTATTGTATATCTCGTTATTATTATCATGTTATATATTAATTTGCTTATGTACACCCTCACCCACTTCTTCTTACTAAATAATGTCTTCTACCGAAAGGTTGTCTGGAAGAGATCGCTACCTGAGCGATAAGACCGCCTTTTATTACCACTATTATATAATATGTAGGTATATGTATTGCATTTTAATTGTGTAATACTTTATGTGGCTTTAACCCTTAATTTTTTTACCTCTTGAGGAGTTCTAGAGCATACTCCACCACGCTGCTCCAGTGTGGATTGGTGGAGGGGTTAGTGCCCAACCCAAGTGTCAAAATTTTTCAAACCGCCCGTGATCTTCCGACATGGCTTAAAGACTTATCTTACGATAACAACCGGGATCGACGGCTTTACGCGCCCTCCAAAGCACGGAAACGCTCAAGAATTTTTTGCCACTAGCGGTCACCCATCCAACTACCGACCGCGCCTGCTTTTGCCGATCACTTAGGATCGACGCAAGCCGGCAAGCTATGAGTGCTTCAATACTATATGTGTTGGACAATAAAGAATACTTGTATTAACTTGATACGGGGCGTAAGTAGCTTTTATTTTTTTATAATGAAGATAGCAAACGAGCTTGCAATGCCGCCATCCTCTGCCACCCAGGACATCTGCCTCCTTTAGGCATTGGATGGTAATGACGGCCAAAGGCAGCGGTGATCACCATGCAACCTATTTGCAAGATTTTTGGCTCTGTGCAAAAAAAGCTTTGCAGACAAACATCACCTGAATTTTCTCGTAATTTAAAACACATATTAACTTAGGGAGTTTTGTAAAACAACCAAGCCAGTCACATCTTAAATAAAGTAAGTAAATTTTTAATTTGAAATCAAGGATTTTACCAAAATAAAAATGGATATCTTATAAGAAAGTATAAAAGGCGCGTATCGAACCGAGAAACATAAAGGCCAAGCTTGTATAGGATTTTTTTCGCACGAAATGACGTCAACAATCGCCCCTTGTATAGTATCAGACAAAACCTCCTTATATCGATTCCTCTTTCTGTATGATTACACATTTTACTAAACAACGCCATACTAAAGAATCGCATTCCATTAATCCCACTTTTCAAAGAAATCTGTGTCTTATTCTAAGAGATTAAGACACATTTTCAAGAAATTACGTTTTCCTTGTTTTTCATCAACTTCGCCTTTAATCGATCTTAATGTTATAACATTTCAGTCGTTTATTGGAGACGAAGCCATGTGAGATGTAAGGTCACAAATTCACAATGCTCAAAAACTGTTCTATTCTCTTATAAGGTGCTTTACGCACAACCCATTACTTTCCAATGAAGTTTGGTCCAAAATTAGTTCCAACTTTTGGAAGTACATGAATCAAAAGTAAATCAACTCGTTTCACTACATTACTACACTACATTACAGTTTGAAGTCTATAGATATAGTCGAGGAAGAATTGTTATATCAGTTATTAACTCCATATTTTTTTAGCGTAAATCGATGTTGCTGTGTAGTTAATTTTCGGCAAAACAGGTAGGTACAGACAGAAAGAAGGCAGTGCTGTCAGCGCAGAGCGTTTGGCTTATTTTCTTTCACAGTTTACATTTTTGGTATGATAATCATATCATTTTTATAGTAGTAACCGGCAAAGGAATTGATTGTCCCCTGATGGTTATCGTCGCGCTATGGACATCAGCGATAAAAAAGGCATCATCAATCCGTTGCCGACCAAGAAAGAGAAAAGAAAAAGAAAGACAGAACTGGCTCTCAATTCACTGATCGTTCATAGTGCTTACTGATTTTAAATATATTTACTTAGGTACTAAATTGATTGAGGTTTCCTACGATGGAATACATCAGTAAGCAAAAAAATACAAAAATCGTTTATTTCTCCAGAATTTTATATTTCATTACAAGATGTGGGATCTTTCCATTTAACCTGTTTATTTATTAATTATTTAGTAATCTGTTATGTTTAGCATTTAATTTTTTTTCTTTATTTCATAAAAACAAGGTTTAAAATAAGCGTCACCTATCACCAAAACAACTGGCACGCGAGATTTGTTTAACAAAAACCTTAGGGTTCGCGCCATGAATGGTGCGCACGGTTCTTAATGAAATCGCTTCTTCATAAAACTTGGATTGCATTGTCACGGGTCCCGTATTGAGCGCCTGGAATACCTCGGCGGAAAAAGGCGTGAGTGCCTGATTCGTTTTTGAACGTCTATGCGTCTTTTGTTAAGCGCGCATTGTCCGTATGTCTATTCTCTCGTTTTCCAATCTTGATAAGTTTTTCATCAAAATACGCGAGGAGGGGCCATTTGCCCGAGTTATTGGACCAGACTGTCAGATTGTTGACTGTATTACGACGGAAACATGTCAAAGTAACATTTGAAGATGCGGAAAGCGATGAGATATTTTTTATTGAGTTGACGCTTGATCTTGAAGAGTCTCCAAAAGGAATAAATTATCAAGAATTTTGAATAGTTTTCAAATAAAATTCGAAAATTTTAAAATTTGTTACCAAAAAGTTTATTCATGCACCTTCGTCTACCTACTAATTAACGTGTAATTATTATTAATTATTATTAATAATTAAACATTTTAGTAAAAAAAATTCGGGCAACTCAAAGTCTCTCTCAAAACTCATCGATTTTCACTTCGGGCAAATCGATCTGACTTGATTTTTGCTCAAATGAATAAAAACGGTAGATAACTCACCGCCTTGAATTTGAGTGAAGCCAAAAAAACCAAGCCGACAAATCCAAGTTGTAGCCTGTAGTTATTTAGAAAATCAGAGTGTTTTGTGTTTTTAAAGACCTTTGTATTGTTCCAAATTTAATTTAATATTCCACTTTACTTTCTTATATGATTTTGTTGGTATACTTCCAGTAAAATCGCTCCAATAAGAAGTACCTTAGACTTATTTTTTAATTCAACATCAAAAATGTTGAACTCAATTCTTTTGTTGACTTAACCACTTAAAATCCACATAATAAAACTTAAATAAGGACTTAGCAACTTTATTAATAAATATTTTCATTCCATGCTCAATGGGAAGCTAAGTGGCAAGTTCTCGTCTCATTAACAGTCGTTAAAAGTCATCAAAGTACGAAGGTCATTAGGAAAGTCGTAAACTGTCCACACGAGTCGCCCGGGAGTCGTATCACGAAGACCGGGACTCTCAAGACCGGTTTCTTCATTTATTTGCGGGTGTTAAGAGATAATGTATCACTGATAGCCCAGTGGTTGAAGGCCCTGAGTTCGAATTCGTCCGTCCTTCTGCAGTATAGCACGGAGAGCTATAGTGCTGGAGAGTTGTGATTTAGCATGGATGGGGATATACCTATATTTATTTCGATTCAGGATTCTTTATTGTACACCAATAAAATAATACAACAACAATCTAGTAATAAACAAGTGAAGCAGACATTTAGTGAGGTACAAAAGGCAGTCTTATCGCTACACAGCGATCTCTTCCAGACAACCTTAAAATGCGGAGAGCTGATAAGAGTAAGATTAAATGAGGTAAGGTGCACGAATAATATGGAGGAAATTACAAATAATATTTAAAATAATATCACAAATATGGGTGACAACAATAAGAAGAGAGAGGGGAGTATGGAAAGAAACTGATAAGTTAGAGAGATAATGATTAGTTAGAGAGAGATGGGCTTTTACCTGGTTTTTAAAATAATTTAAAATACTTGCGTTACGAATACAGTATATAGTTATACAGTATTTATTTATTTCATAAAATTTAGCGCAAAGGAAGATAATCTGGAATAATAAGAATAATAGTATAGTACGTACTATTTTCATAGAAAATGCGGGCAAAGCACTAGTATAATCATAATCTCATTTTGCGTAGCACTGCTCATAAAGGTCATTTCACACTAAGCATCCGAAGCGAGCAGTCGTAAAAACAAATTGGATTTTTCCACCCGAGGGCGGATTTAATTATTATTTTATTACGTGTTGGAGGGTGGTTTTGAACTGAAGCTGATGACTTCGAAGCTGATCGAAGTAATTATACTTTTCATGTGTTGTATTCTAAATTCGCTTTATTGACGACCCGTGTGGCGCAATGGTTACCATGCCGGATCGCCGCGCCAAGGGTCCTGGGTTCGATTCCCAGCGAGGCGGAAATTTGAATGATGAGTTTGAATTTCTGTTCTCGGTCTGGATGTGAATGTCCTTGTCTTGTGTGTTGTCCATGGCACCCACGACACAGGGAATCCTAGTGTGGGGCTATGAGTGTGAAGCGTTATTTATTGATGTAATCTATGTAATGTAATGTACGTACAAAGTCTTCTGTGTTGTATATAGGTTTGCGAGATAGCAAGACTGAAATATCTGGACAAAAGATCAAAAAGTCGGGATTTGTCGGGACATTTTATCGAGACTTGTAGTTGTATTTTGTCAGAACTTGTCTGGACATCATGTGAAATTTCGGGACAATCCAGACGAATCCCGACCGTCGTGCAACTCTAGTTGTATACAATTTACGTACATCATTGCTATTTCTAAAAATTTCAGGTAGAGATCGATTACCGTTTCAAAAGGTATCGTTGAGGAGAGTAAAGGTCGTAGCTCATCTACACGACACCGCTCCCACCCAACCAAAGTATGAGAATTCAAATATAGACTTAAAATCGTGCTCTGTAGGTGCACTATAAAAGTAACAACAAAAATTAGCAGCCCGCGCGCGGGAAGCAAGCTTGCCGCAACCTTGCCACTCAATAGTTGCATCTACAGAGCACGATTTAAAGTTTATATTTGAATTCTCATACTTTGGTTGGGTGGGAGCGGTGTCGTTTAGATGGGCTACGACCTTAAGCTGATTGAAAAAAATTCAACAAACTTCAGAACATCCAAATTCATAATTATATAATTTATATTGAATATTGAATAACTGTCATGTCTGCCAATCGATGTATCCGGGTTCGATTCCCGAGCGGGGTCGAGTCTTCGACCGGGAGTTACTTCATAGTGGGCTATAAACTTTCCTGATAGCCAGTTAAATAATAAAATTATTATCGAGTGAAATTTAACAGTATAAAATCACTTGGCATTAAGCTTTGATTACATAACGTGTGAAATATTAATCCATCTGTACTAATATTATAAAGAGGAAAGATTTGATTATTTGCATTGAATAGGCTCCGAAACTACTGAACCGATTTGAAAAATTCTTTCACTGTTGGGAAGCTACACTATCCCCGGGTGATATAGGCTATATTATGTATATTTTTTTACTATTTTTCCCGAAGCGAAGCGAGGGCGATTTCCTAGTATATAATAAAATTGTAACTAGTATATATGTACATTGTTAGCACATTATTTGAGAAAAAATAAATGAGTAATTACTTATACATGCAACGAAAGCCAAAAAACCATTATCAAAATTTTCATTTGTGTTTGTTTATTTGAACGCGCCTCACGCAAAAGCGAAGAACGAAGTTGTATTTCTGGAAGTTTTACTTATTTTCATATGTCGTTCAGAAGCCGAGATAAGTGTATAAAGTGATAAATGTAAGGAATTTCAACATACCTACTTCTCGTACGAAGTCGCGGGAAAAAGCTAGTTGTTAATAAAGTACGGAGTTAGAAATTTATGTTTATAGTATCATTAATGTTTTATTGAACAACCATTTTATAACTTGTAATATATTAGCGATTAATTTATTTCAATAGCACATGAATTGTGACAGTATTAAACTGAGTTTTATAATTACCCCAGGAAGGTTTATTTAAAGCTGGCCATACACGATCAGTGTAAGCAGCGATAGCCTAGTGGTTAGAACGTTGGTCTCCCGAACGCGGGGGCCCGGGTTCAAATCCTGGCACGCACCTCTAATTTTCAAATATTATGTGCGTATTACATGTCAATTATCACTTGCTACGGTGAAGGAAAACATCGTGAGGAAACCTGCACACCAGAGAGTTCTCCATAATGTTCTCAAAGGTGTGTGAAGTCTACCAATCCGCACTTGGCCAGCGTGGTAGACTATGGCCTGTACCCCTCACATTGTGAGAGGAGACCCCGAGCCCAGCAGTGGGACAATTATGGGTTGTTGCTTTGCTTATACACGATCAAGTGTACTTGCCAAGTTTGCAGTTTGACTTGATGCAGCATCCAGTTTGCATGAGAAGCCAGATAGCCATACCGTGGCCATACACCGTCAAGTTTCTTTGGAGTGTCTTTCATGAATGATAACAGCTTCATTATTACATATGTCATATTATTGTATTTATATTTTCCGGTGTTGCCAATGTCCATGGGCGGCGGTGATCACTTACCATCAGGTGACCCATCTGCTCGTTTGCCTGCTCTAAGCATAAAAAAATATACGACAACACATTGAAGCATAATGTCATAGAACAGACATCTCGAACAAAATGTGTGTCCCGCCCGGGAGTTTCCATTTTCAAAATTGAGCCCCCGTTCTCCTTTCAAAATCGAACGAATCCATTGAAGATTGAAGCCACGTGGCGCCAATGCATTGGGACATACATGGTGTTCGGGTGCAGGGGTCTATACGCTAGTAATAACACTTCAATGCGACAACAATTCAATACAAATTCATATAAGAACACTAGCGGAGGCAATCATGTGACAGATTAATGTTTGCTGCTTGTGGAGATGTGTCGTGCCCTAGTTTCTCATTTGTATTGTCCATAGCATCCGCGACAATAAATCCTTCAGGTACAGTGAATTATAATTTATAACATATCTATACTAATATTATAAAGAGGAAAGATTTGATTGTTTGCATTGAATAGGCTCCGAAACTACCGAACCGATTTAAAAAATTCTTTCACTGTTGGGAAGCTACACTATCCCCGGGTGACATAGACTATATTATATTTTTTTTTTACAATTTTTCCTGAAGTGAAGCGAGGGCGATTTCCTAGTGTTCTACTCGTATATACGAGTAGTACGCTGTTCAGGTATGAGTGTGTTTTTATTACAATCTTCTAATGTCTTCGCTGAATTTAATGGCACTAACGTTGTTAATATTTTGTTGTGGTCAATAAGGTGAAATAAATTAATTATAAAACTTCTTTTAACTTCGTATATCCTAAATCTCGTATATAATGAAGTACGAACTACCTTGACTAGTGAAACAATTCTACAATAACTTGATGCTGTATTATTGTATTATTTCCCTTCAGGAAATAAAGAAACAGATTTATCACAACAGTCCTTTAAGATAAACATTTGCATTACCATAATATCATTGTTAACTACGGTTAAACGGAGCGGCAACTTTCGGGCCATTTCAGTTAAGATTTAACTAATCAGGGCTTCAGTTAACTCTGCTATTTGCATGACAACTTGTTCCGTTACATTTAACAGCGATTTAATTTGTTAAAAGTCTTGTCGTTTGAAATTTACGAAGCTTTGTTGGTAGTGCAGCAGAAAGGTTATAGAGCTTTTTCTGTAAACTTTTTTGTAAAACCTTGGTTTATGACTAAAGATGCTGGATTCAATGTATTAATGGCCCACTAGGTCACAAGAGGGCAGTCATTGAGGAGGAGAGTCTTCTTGAAAATGCCTAATTATATAATTCTTGACAAAATAACCGACATCAAAATTAGGGTTAACTCAAAAAATGTTCGTCAGATCTCGCTCTTTAACTGGGATTACAAGACAAGCACCAGCTTTCGATTAAAAAAAATCATCAAAATCGGTTCACCCAGTCGAAAGTTCTGAGGTAACAAACATAAGAAAATACAGTCAAATTGGATACCTCCTCATTTTTTGAAGTCGGTAAAAGCATGTTATCCAATGATTTTTGGGTTAGTGGCCCAATCTTTGAAGTGGAACTTTAAAAATAACAGGTTTTCGTTGCATTTGAACCCAGGACTGTCGATGCAGGACGTACGTTATTCATATGTAACGTAATAAATCTAAGCAATAGGAAATAAGTCACAATAAATCAGATAAAACAATATTGACTTAACAAAGTCAGTTTATCAGCCAGCAGGGCACTGTGAAAGTCTTTTGTCACCGTTACAATAAAGATGGACGTATGTGAATATTTAAGACTAAATAGGAAATCGCCCTCGCTTCGCTTCGGAAAAAATAGTAAAAAAATTATAACTTAATATAGCCTATGTCACCCGGGGTTAGTGTACCTTCCCAACAGTGAAAGAATTTTTCAAATAGGTTCGGTAGTTTCGGTAAAGTAAAAATTAAAAAAAACAAGCCCAGTAGTTAAGAATGTTGTTAAAAGTAATACTGAACAACTACACCACAGAAGGATTAACGGTCCGGACCAACATTTTAAACTAAAGGACTTGTTTTTTATTTTTAGTATTTATAACGCAGGTGGTTTTTTTTTTAATTTTTTTTATCGAGTTACTTTTTAATGAACAAACAGTGGATTATTTCTTATACGACTTGTTCAAGAAATCTCAACAGCGTGATTCACAATCTCAACCACATCTAGTCGAAATGCTCAAAGTACTAATTTGGAACATAATTGGTAAATATTATATTTTTATATGGTTTTCAGTTCTTAAATATAATTTAGCCCAGTTGGATATAAGTCTGTAGTAGTTTTGTAAAGAAAATATAAAGAACTATACTTGACTCTACTAGACTAGAACATTTACACTTGGTTTCGACTTTATACTTAGTATTGTGTTCCCTTTTTTTTCTTTTTCTTCTTGATTTAACTCCTACTATCAGGTCTTTGCACATCCACCTGATTTGACTGGTGGACAATGCCATTAGGCATTAAGTTTTACCCTTTGTTACTTATTTTAAGAGGTGAAATAATTTAAATAAATAAATAAATAAAATATTGTATGAAAACTCACGAGCATCCTTCTAGCTACGGAACGTCACGATAAGGTCTACCCCTCGATAAATAATTTGGCGTACATTAGCATATGTCGATTTATCTAGCGGGTCGCGCCTCAATTATTATTTATGGCGATCCACCCCTACATCCCTTCACGCAATATGTTAAGTCAATCCCAAGACTTAGATAATTCGCATATTTATGCATTCGAATCTAAAATATTCATCCGTTTAGTCTTTTGAGGTAAAAATTGAGAAGAAGCCACATTTTTGTATAGGGGAGTCTTTTTCTTTTCTTTTGAGTTCTTTTGCTTTTACTTCAGAACCAAACAATTAAACAGCCTCTGATAATCTCACAAAAGTTGGTCGCAGATTTTCATATAGTTTTAAATTAAAGTAGGTACCTATTATATGTTTATATCGACAGGATAGGATATAAAATCGGATATTTGTTTTCATATTTGTGTAAAATTTGTTAACTAAAAAAAAATTAAGCAGCTTCTTAAATTTTAAAAATTATTTAGTCATTCAAAATTAATAATAATTTAATGTAAATATTTAACAACTGTTAGAACCTCATATACCTATGCAAATAAAGAATCTAGTTTTTTAGGATAAATAAATATGACATAATCCCAACTTTAATATTTGTGACGATAATAATAAGCAACATATTTCAGAGTTTTCTTCAACCCTTCACTGCATATTTATGTTAAATGGAGAGCCAACACAGAGAGTAAGCAGTTGCGTCTTTGCGTGAATGTAGCGGATTAGACAGGATTAGACTGTGAAGTTAAGGGTTACGTTTATACACAGTACAAAAATATCTACTCCGTTTTTTAAGACAATTCTTAGTTGGTAAACGATTGTACGTGTACAATTTTACGGTCTGACAGCAATTTTCACGTGCACTTACAAGGTACTCGTACTTCTGTGTACAGTGCGTTTATCATATTAATTACTTTCGACAATTTTTGCGCCTTTTCTTTGGTTCGAGTCTTTTCAATGTACAATATTATGTACCAAGTCAAATTATGTACAATATTAGTACAAAGTGAAATTCTAATCTAAGTTGAACACGGCGGGAAGTTCCACCGCACGGGAGTTGCTTTGATTATCGAAGTTTGACGTCTTGCGTCGGATTAGCATTATCCAATTTTGTTTGCATCTTGCTACGCGGAATATTCACCTACGTTATACAGTATGCATACGTAATAATCTTATCAACCACAATGAAAATGACAGCTTAGTTGGAAGACTTGGTATCAAATAATGTAGAACACCGATGCATGTAAAATCGAAAGCACGAAACATTTGTAGAAGCACGAAAAATCTTAATGTTAAAAAGAAGCAGTAGGTAGATACCAGATGGTGTCTCCTCTCTTTCTCTGACTATCTCCAGTGTTAGTAACCTTACATTTTATTTTAAAACACTTTTATTTATTTGGCTTTGATTCCAAACATTAGTCATATTTTGCTCGATTGTGACGAATTCCGTTGGTACATTGTTACGTGTCAGTTACAATTTTATAGAATAAGGTCATAAGAATTTAAAGCTTTCTTTCTAGCCGGCTAAGTTACCAAACACAAAAACAGAACTGACATAAAGTCTTCAGTTCTTTCCTTAATTAAAAAAATATCTGAATGAAAATTAATATATTATTAATATATTTTTTTTATGGAAATAGCCGGCAAACGAGCTGACGATCCACCTGATGTTAAGTGGCTATCGCCGCCCATGAACATCAGCAACACCAAAGGCATCACTGATGCGTTGCCGGCGAAGAAAGAAAGAAGAAAAAGAAAGAAAGAACTGGCTCTCAAGCCAAATAATATAATATATTTATCTAATATATCCTAACAACATTCATCCATCCCACTTCCAATTTCAAAGTCACGTTAAATAACATCTATAAAATCACATCAATAAAGAAAACAAGATAAACAAAATTAAATTACGAATAACATCTCCCGGTGCTAATGTAAGGGCGGGAGCACACGAAGACGAATTGGGAACGATTAACGCTGACACACAACAAGACAGTCGACAACTGCCTTATTAATATCATCTGAGACTCTTGCATAACAGAATTAATTAAAATCAAACATTTAGCTTATCTTCCTTTAAGGTAACTGTACGATGGTGAAACAATAAGCGATAGGATTTTTTGAAGTTATACTTCTTTTGGCGCGATGGTGAAAAATGATGAGAGTGAATTTCTACGATGCGCGCGCACACCGACACCTAAATTCTACAACGTGAAGTTAGCTAAATTCTGTATTTTTTCTGTATGTTAAAAAGTTTTCATAGTATTTACCTCATTACAAACGATTTTATAATCGATTGAATTGATTCATAATAATCGATTGATGGAATATAATAATATATTGTATGTATTATTTGTTAATTATAATATTAATTTATTTCTTACATGTTTTCGTATTCCATACATATTAAAACTATGTAATATATTTAGAATTACCATTCAATCGTTAAGCTAATTTTATTAAATTACATTTCGAATATTTTGACATCGATTAATCGATTGACAACAAAGATGATGTAATCCCTAATAATGTCATTTTGGTAACCATAGTATTTATAAATAACACCACTGTACTGTCATATTTGTCATCGATCTTTCATGTTTCTACGCGTGGTTTTTTGTATTTTTCTATTAAATATTTTCAGCGTACCTATTTGGAGTCCTATTTACTATTGAAACTCATCGACACGCACACAGTTATTTTAATTTACTGTTGTATTCGATTTCGTACTTGTGTTTTGGTGAATGTGTTTTCGCAGTTTCGCTACAATTTCTGGCAAACCAATACTATATGAATATGGACTACTTAATCGCCTGTTTTGTGACTGACAAAGGTTCAGAATAAGTCCTGAACACTGGATAACGTACCCTATACATCTTTAGAAGATCAGTAGTTTGCTGTGGACATACAATGAGTATGTTATGGTATCTTGATTGGGCAAGGTACCAACGAAATATAGCGCCTCCTGCACAACTAGACGAAATATTAATATAAATGATAACTAATAAAATCTCTTGAAATATGCAATAGCTTTTATTATACAACCTTTTAATGACATTCGTTTTGGGTAAAAACCATTTAAGTAGTAGATAGTATAATAGACACCCGCCAACTTAGTTTTAACCATTAAACTCGTAGATTCTATTGGCAAGTCACGTATTAATTTTGGGATTTTATTATAGAAATGTACACCAAGCCCTATGAAAGATCGTTGCACTTTACTTTGGCGGAACGAAGGCGTAATTAATTGATACATTCTTTTTGTTTGGCGATTATTAATATCAAAATTTTGTTTATACGCGTTTATATTCTTCCTTATAAAAACTACATTATTAATTTATTAAGTTGGTTAACCTTAGCTGTGTGTTGTATTGTACGATTCCCTAACATGAAATATTACATGTTTCTTCTGATGTATACGAGTATAAATATTATTTACTAGGTTGATCCAAAAGTAACGATAGTAAAAATGATACACGTTCAAATAAAATAATGTATTATTTTACAGTCTCCTAACTAATCAGTTCACATTCTCGGTAGTTATATTAAAATTACAACAAATTGAATTGCTTTAAATTGGGTTGGCATACGAATGATCCAAACGCACGCCTAATGATAAATAATCACTATCGGACGAACATGAATCATCAAAACTGCTCTCAGATTCCGTATCACACTCGTCTTTCAATTCTATAATAAATTTATCAATTTCCGCGTCTAAGCTTCCATCCATTTTACAAAACTTATCCTCAATATGTCGCACATGTTTTATACGCAGTCGGGTTTTTTGTATTTTTTAATTTTTTTGTGTGTAATAGACCTATCATTGATTCAGTTGGAAAAAATATTAGAACACGATTTCGTGAGCCATGACCACGTTTTATGCTATAATATGTACCTACGTTTGCCCAAAATTCTTCTGTATTTTCATTGAGCGACTCAGTTTCTTTTGTTTTTTGTATTTATAACACTATTTTCTATTTTAATTTTCAATATTATATTACATTGGTAGAAAATGCAAAAAATCGGGAGAAACGGTCGCTAAAACGGGATATCGGGAGACGATAACCAAAATCAGTAGATCTCCCGATAAATCGGGAACTTTTGCAACACTCGTCACTTGACAGCAAGTAATGCTAATCTAATGGGAAGGTAATGACAGCTTGTCAGAGGTAAAATAACTGTGAACGGACTGTAGTAGTAAATAGTAATCGATACTTGTCTTTGGGACTAGGAGCACATTCTTTTTCTCTCCTTAATCTGTATTAAAGTTTAATGCCTGTCGGAAAATAAATTATTCTTCAACTGAACTGAATAAAATCTTTCATTCCCTCCCCCCCACAAAAACTGCTTTTACAGTTTTACAGCATGGTATCGTAATAGTTCTCGTAATAGAACATAGATGGTGCTTTTACAATTGTAAAAACAGAAAAAAAAGATTTACAATTGATTTGTTTTTGCAATTGTAAAAACACCGTCTATGTTCTATTACGAGAACTATTACGATACGTAGCAAAGTAATATTAGAATAAACTACAAAATTAATCACAAATGGCGCTTAACACATATAGTTTGGCTATAGAGATTCGTAAATTAAATTATTTCAAAATATTATTTCATTTTTATTTTTAGTATTACTGTTTTTGAATATTGTATTTTGAACAATGTTTTTTTAATATTGTTTTTTGGTTTTTTTTCATGTCAAAGAAGTATAACTTCTCACGCGCGTACAAAAGTACACGCACCCTTTTTTTTTATTAATTAGATATATTTTTTTATTTTGATCATTGATTTTCAATGAATCGACCGGGTATGCAAAAGTTTTAACCTAATTTAAGAATTTAAATTATAGAATAGAATAGGTACATTTATTGTGAGACTGTTTACATTTAACATAATTGGTGTTAAAATCAGAGGTTAATACTTACCGTATTAACAGTGCTCCCTTATCGGGCATTCAATTTGTCGAATTATTGTACATGGCTTTATCATTATTTAAAAAAAGTGTAAAATTACTGCAACGTCTGGATGTGTTTACTATACTGTCAGGTTTAAATTAATTTCAGGAGTCTAAGTTGAAGTGAGTGACGTCAAAGCTATACATAAATGATCAGGGATCACAATTTTTTTGTACACATGAAAGTAAATGTCTTCATACAATGCACACGAGGATTGATTTAATAATAACTTGATCATTTAATTTCTTAATTAGGAAGATCTAGATACTTATTCATTCCTTTCTCATAAGTACCTTGTCTTTGTCCTTGTTTATATAGAAATTATTTGGCATTCAATCGCTGCTGTCCTAAAGTTAAGCAAGAGCCTTAAATTAAAGTTTCTTTATGGCTTTTATTCCAACGATGACAGATTGCTCAAGAGAAATGAAGGTGATAAATGAAATTTCTGCAGGAAATACAGCAGGGGAATAATTGACCAGAGATGTGACACTTTCCAAATAATACTATGTAAAATGCAAAATACTAAATACAAAATAATGTACCTATTTCCATTTTGTATTTAAATACTTTTTTTAGAAAAGTATAAATTACTTGTAGGTTACCTCAAATAGTTAATGAGTAATAGTCATAAACTTACACCTTACAGGCACGTGGCCTGATACGTACTTGGCCGTTTTAGTGTTCTCACATAATATAGGTACAACATAACAGAAATTTTACAAAATTATAAATATTGCCGTTTTTATAATACTTTAAAACCGGACTATAATGAAAAACTTACTTTTAAACATAAAGGAAGTTTAGAACCCTATAAGTATTTTATTTTAATAAAGTATTTTTGAATTGTGTGATTGTGTTTTGCATTTAGTATTTGAAATATACATAAAATGAAATTATTTCAAATGAAAAACTATTTTTTATGTGAAATAAATAATAAAAGTATTTTCATTTTCTATTCAAATACATTTTATATGAACAATTTTGCATATATCTCTGTAATTGACTGAGACAAATTTAGAATAATTTCTAAATTAAATAAGTCTAGTTACCAAGGAATTACCTTTTTAATGTTAGAACTGAAATTTGACTTTAAATAGGTCATAGCTGTTCAAGGCACTGCTGGGAATTATCAATGTTTTCAATTATTTCAAATGTTACTTAGAGACTACATTGTCACTTACCATTGTACTATTAACGCATTACAAAATAAAGTAATATATCTATTCTAAATATTGTTTTCGTGAATGCATTTTAATGCAAAACTTTTTGATAACATTATATTACGGGTTAATGTTCAGAGTAATATGCAAAAATGAAAGTATGATGCGAAAAACTCATAACACTTATTAGTTACTATTGGTATAGTTACATGATACAATTGCCCTCTCAACTGCCCGTGTTAGTACAACTAAAAACTAAAGTACAACACACACTCACACACACAAAGAGTATACCAACAAAGCCGAACCAAAAAATCAACCCGTCGACAGTAAGACACAGAAACATCAGATAAACGTTAGTTATTCGTCACAATAAAACGACGGTAGCGTCAAAAAACGTCAAAGGCGCCGACAGAACAATCGGAACAGCCTCCATTAATCAGACAGAGTGAGGGTTGGAGACACTTAATCAAAGTATCACAATATGACGACAATAATAGATCCATGAATATTTATAAGCGAATTAGCTTCGCTCGAGAAGACATTCGAGACGGTGTGGCCTCGCCTTAATTGTTTGCAGGAGCTCAGTACGTATTTTTTGGTGTTTTTTTATTGCTTGAATTTTCTTTAGACGAGTATTTGGTTTGCTCGTATGTATGTAATAGTTTAGGATTGTGGACGGTATAATGTACCTCGTATAACTTTAGTAAAGACTAAATCGTCCCATCGTCATGTTTTTTTTACTTAAAATAAGTTAATGCTTGACCATAATCCCACCTGATGGTAAGTGAAGATATTTTTATTACATATATAATATTACATCTAGAAAGTAGTCTCACTCACTCATCACTCGTTTGAAATATAAAATACGAAAATAATGACTACCCAATGACTAAAAGTGAAGTCGTGAAGTGTTTAAATTAATTAAATATTTTTCAATCTGGATTCCTCAGATATAAAAGTAGTATTAAACTATTATAATCCGCACTGTATTAGCGTAGTGAATTACATTCTTCGCTTTCCCTATTATGACAAACCCATCCCAGTAGAAAAAGGCTACTAAAATAAATATATTTTAATGACTCTTATAATTATTTTTTCATAATTAGTAGCAGAAAAATCTTCGTAATTGCTACCAAAACGGCACTGTTTAAGACTCAGACTTCTTTGCTTCAGGCGTCTTAGTGACTTAAACTAGGTCGCGTACATTGATATAAAATACAAGAAGACATGAAAGCTAAGCCACATTAGATTGAACCCGCAATGAAATCCAACAACAAAGAACACGAATTAGTGTAACAAGTGACCAAATCCCGGTTTAACAATATGACGTTGGTCACTTCATCCCGGATCAAATCTATAATCCCTGGACTAATAGCCGGGAGGGACACTTCATTTACTTTACTAACTCTACATATAAAACTGAACCTTACTCTTATAACAATACAATACAAATTTAACCGACACACATTTCTTTATTCAGTATAATTTTTAGGTCCTCCATAGCAGAATATTGGTTGTTGAAATTTCGACTTTGTAGTGTCGAGTGCTAAGCTTGAATTGTATTGAATGGACAGTAGCTTTGTAAAATAATTTTCTAGGTCCCCCAATAGTGGTATAGATGTGAAAGCATTTCGGTGTAAGATTATGATATTAGGACACGTATTGCTTTAAGTCTAAGTTGTGGTTGTAATTTATTTCGGTTTTGAGCGGTTTTGGATGAAATATACGATTTTACTCAGTCAGTGGGTATAACTTTTACTTTAATAGAGGAAAGTCACAGAAATTTAAGTAACGTTTCGATTAATTCACTTAAACATAAAGCAAAATAAAAAATGTACCAAAAAATCATAATCATTACACATTTTCTATGTTAAACGCCGATAAACTAAATAGAGCTACCTGATAGTAAATAGTCACCAAGGCCCATGGTGATGGTAGTATAGTCTGTGACCATATATATCAAAATGTACCTTATCTGTGTTTGAAGAATAAAGTGTTGGTCTGTGGCAAGATCGTGTTTTAATAGGTTATGGGCCCAGATAAGTTCTTTAAAAATAAATCTAAAAGTATCCGTTTAATCTCGTGAAATATCTAAAATGTCGACAAGTTACATAATTAACGTCCCGAAGCTTAAAGGAAGGGAAAATTATGACGACTGGGCGTTCGCGGCAAAAAATTTCATGCTTCTGGAAGGCATCGACATAGACGCCATTCCAAGCGATCTCAGCGAAACCGAACAACGAAAATCTAAGGCGAAGCTTGTAATGACTATAGATCCTACTTTATATGTACATATCAAAAATGAAAATACAGTGGATAGCTTATGGAAAAAACTTCGGCAACTTTTTGATGACTCTGGGTATGTAAGAAGAATAAGTTTGCTGCGTACATTGATATCGATAAGACTTGAAAATTGTGAATCGATGACTACATATGTGTCCCAAATAGTTGACACAGCCCAGAAATTAAAGGGAACTGGATTTGAGATCAACGAAGAGTGGATTGGATCTTTGTTATTGGCAGGGCTTCCAGAAAAATTTAGCCCTATGATCATGGCAATAGAACACTCCGGGATTCCAATAAGTTCAGATGTCATAAAAACAAAGCTTTTAGACATGGGGGGGTGAAATTGTCAGCAGTGACCCGAATAGTGCATTTTTGTCGAAAAGTTGGCAGCGAAATTATAAAAACGCCAAAGTAAAAGGTGGCAATACTGGAAATATCAATATGGCGCATCCTGTCAAAAAGATAATAAAATGCTACCGATGTAAGCAAACCGGACATTTTAAAAACAAATGCCCACAGATGGAAAAGACAGAGAATGCATTCAGTGCTGTGTTTTACAGTGGAAATTTCAACGTAAATGAATGGTACATCGACTCGGGAGCCAGCAAACATATGACAGCCGTCCCGAAATATATGGAGAATGTGTCTCATAACCTAACAACAAAAGAAATTGTTGTGGCAAATAGAGTGCGCGTACCAGTGATGTGTACAGGTGACGTACCTATCACGACCGTTGTCAACAACTCAGAATATCGCATAAAAGTCAAGAATATTCTATGTGTTCTTGATCTCGCAACAAATTTGCTGTCCGTAAGCCAGTTGATTCAAAGTGGCAATAAAGTTACTTTCAAAAACGATATGTGCTACATAAGAAATCAACAGAATGAGCTAGTGGGTATAGCTGAGTTGGTGAGTGGAGTCTACAAACTGAGAATCAAGTCTGATAGTTTGTTAGCTGCAACAGCAACAACGACTTCGATAGTTTGGCATAGGAGGCTAGGTCATATCAACAGCAGAGACTTAAATGCTATGATAAATGGCGCTGTAGAGGGGTTAAATTGTAATAGTAATGTGAAAATCACTAAGTATAACTGCAGTGTATGCTGTGAAGGCAAGCAGACAAGATTACCCTTTCCACAAGGAAACAATAGGAAAGAGAATGTGTTGGAGGTTGTGCACGCAGACGTGTGTGGTCCAATGGAGACCAAGTCAATTGGTCTATCGAGATTCTACGTACTATTTGTGGACGACTACAGCAGAATGTCATTTGTTTATTTTTTAAAACATAAAAGTGAAGTATATCAATGTTTTAAGGAGTTCAAGCTCATGGCTGAAAAACAGAAAAATGCCAGTATAAAAGTCCTAAGGACAGATAATGGTACAGAGTTTTGTTCTAAAGACATGACTGAATATTTAAAAAATTCAGGCATTATTTATCAGCGAACAAATGTATACACGCCTGAGCAGAATGGACTATCTGAGCGATTCAATCGCACCATAGTCGAAAAGGCTAAATGTCTCTTATTTGATGCGAAGTTGGAGAAGAAATTTTGGGCAGAAGCTGTACACACTGCGGTATACTTGAAGAATAGATCTTCAGCTTCAGTTTTAAACCAGAAATCTCCATATGAATTATGGCATAACAAAAAACCAGATCTAAGCCATGTACGCATATTCGGGAGCAAAGTTATGGCTCACGTCCCCAAGGAAAGAAGATTAAAATGGGATAGAAAAGCTATAAGTTACTTGTTAGTGGGATATGCTGAGCACGTGAAGGGTTACAGGTTATACAACCCTGTAACAAATAAAATTACAGTAAGTAGAGATGTTACCATAATGGAGCCAAAGAGTGAAAATGTTACAGAATTAATCATAGAGGAGAAAATGGTACCATCATGTAGTGATTCAGATAATTCACATCATCGGAAACACCATCAACAGTCACACAAGACAGTTCCTATACTAAAGAGGAGACTATTAGTTCGTCCGATGAGTATTTCGACACTTCTATATCACAAATTGAGGAAGAAATTTTTATACCAAGTGAAAATGGGAACAAAAAACGAGAAAGGAGAGCACCTGAGAGATATGGCTATAGTAACCTGACAGTAGAACTGGACAAATGTGATGGAGAGATATCTTTGAAACAAGCTTTAAATGGAGCAGAATCAAAAAATTGGCATGATGCTATTAAGAAAGAATTAAATTCATTTGAGGAAAATAATTCTTGGGAGTTAGTCGAAAAAGAAGATCAAGGTACGGTGGTACAGTGTAAGTGGGTTCTAAGAAAAAAGTTTGACAGTGACAATAAAGTGGTATACAGAGCAAGGCTGGTTGCAAAGGGATTTACACAGAAAGCAGGTATAGATTTTTCTGAAACTTTTTCCCCAGTACTTAGATATTCTACTATAAAACTATTATTTGCATTGTGTGTTAAATTTAATTTAGAGACAACACATCTTGATGTAACTACTGCCTATTTAAATGGTTATTTGGACGAGACTATTTATATGAGTTTACCTGAGCATTATATGTGTGAAAATAAAGATAATAAAGTTTTAAAGTTGAAGAGGGCAATTTACGGCTTAAGACAATCTGCCAGAGCTTGGTACAAGCGGGTAGATGACTGTTTGCAAAGTATAGGTTACCAGAAATCTGAATATGAACCCTGTTTGTTTTTTAAGTTAAATGAAAATGTTAAACTGTTTATAGCATTATTTGTTGATGATTTTTTCATATTTTCAAACTGTAATAAAGAGGTAGAATATTTGAAAAATGAATTAAAGTCAAAGTTCAAAATAAAAGATTTAGGGGAGATTAAGGTATGCTTAGGTATGCGTGTAAGAAGGGATAAAAATCAAATTACCATTGATCAGGAGAAATTTGTTGAAAAACTGTTAATTAAATTCAATATGGAATCCTGTAAGGATGTAAATACACCCATGGAGGTGGGATTAAAGCTTGAAAAAGATTTAAATTGTTGCACTAAATATCCATATCAACAATTAATAGGTAGTTTGTTGTATTTATCTATTCTTACTCGACCGGATATATTATTTTCTGTATGTTATTTGAGTCAATTTAACAATAACTATAGTGAAGTCCATTGGAGACATGCAAAAAGAATCCTTAAATATCTAAAGTTTACTAAGTCTTTTGGTTTAAAATTTGTTAAAAATAGCATAGATTTAATAGGTTATGCAGATGCAGATTGGGCATCTGACTCAATAGATAGGAGATCATATACTGGATTTTTATTAAAAATGAGTGGAAGTGTTATTTCGCATGAATGTAAAAAACAATTAAGTATTGCTTTATCCAGCACAGAAGCCGAATACATATAATCATCCCACGATAACTCTGCATAAGGATATTAACTGGTAGAAACAAAAATCGTACTATGGTATCACTTTTTGAATGATTGTCAAAGCTGACATACATTGACGTATCAGTTTCTCGTCGATATACTGTTGTTGATTTTTGCTGAATTCTATTTTCACAATGGGTAAAACTATTAAAAGTGGCGTTCGAGAACTGATATTCAAGATGATATCGATGATACTGTCAACATTTCTCTTTATAAAATACATACTATTGATAAATAAATAAAGCATTGATAAAATTATATTTTATCAAGTCAATCATAATCAATAAATAATAATATCTAGCATCAAAACCTATTATTTGACTCTATATCAGTATTGCCATAATAAAAGTTTCACTAACTACCGCTGTCACTTCATTGCAGAGTTATTGTAGGAGTACTCTAGCTATATGTGAGGCATCTAAAGAAGCAATTTATTTAAAAAATCTTTTATCTGAACTGAAATGTAGAGATGAGCTACCTATACAACTGTATAATGACAATCAGAGTGCTATAAAGCTTACTGAAAATTGTTTGTTTCATAAAAGATCAAAGCATATAGATGTAAGATTTCATTTTGTAAGGAAGGCTGTAAATGATAAAAATGTAATAATTAATTATTTAAAAACAACTGATATGCCTGCCGATATTCTTACAAAAAGTTTAACTTCACAAAAACATTATATGTTTCTAGAGAAAATGGGAGTTTCTGATTGTAACAAATAATAATAATGTAATGTAATGTTATAGGTATATGGAAGTCATTTTTTTGTTAACTTTATTTACTGCTCTATCAGTTATTAGTTTATTTTGATAAGGGGATGTGATGGTAGTATAGTCTGTGACCATATATATCAAAATGTACCTTATCTGTGTTTGAAGAATAAAGTGTTAGTCTGTGGCAAGATCGTGTTTTAATACATGGACATCGG